>VZSZ01009678.1:87576-113823 GCA_013398815.1 Ibidorhyncha struthersii
CTTCACCGGCCGTGTCACCCACCCCCGGAGAGAGGGGTACAAAGGTTAAAACGGGCGCGGGGGTTCGTTCTGCTGCCGCTTTGGGCTGGTGAGTTTTCGGCTGCTTTCTCGGAGCGTTTTCAGCTGCTGTCGCGCGTTGTCCTCGAACGCCCCAGCAGTGAAAATAAGCTCTGCAAACCCCAGCCTGGCTAGGGGATTTTGGAAAAAAGTAACTTCTAATTGCTTCCCCCCCACCCCCAGCTTTGCTCTCACATCCGTGTGTTGCTTACGTAAAAGCCAAATCCCTCCTGCAGCACTGGAAATCCCTCGATCGTCGCTAACTCCTTCATTTGCTGCCCAGGACCTCCCAACGTCAGCCCCCTCAATTCAGCAGGTTTTCCCCACGGCGGGTACGCCTGGGCAGCGGCCTGCGGGCGGGTACAGGATCCCGCTCGCCCTCGCCCGGAGGCAGCTCAGCTAAAAGCCAGCTGCAAAACAAAATTTGGCCGTGTCGTGGTTTGGGCCGAACCGGCCACTCAGGGGGAACGACAGATGCTCTCCCTTCCGAAGAGAGGCAGGAGTGAGAGAGAGAGAGACTTACGAGTTTAGAAGGAACTAAACTACTTTAACGAAATACTAATAATAAAATAAAAAGGAAATAATCAAATATATACAAAACCATAATCAAGCTCCCAGGATGACAATCATGACACCGGCCAGCACTGAGGAAGTTCCAGACCAGACCCCGTGATGGATGGGAACTGGATTCCAGATCTGGATTCAAGATTGGGATCAAAAGCAGACAAACAGACAGGGTCCTCCTCAGACGTCGGCCACTGAAGAAAGAGAGCTGACCCTTTGATCCCTCAGCTCTTATACTGAGCATGAGGCAGATGGGATGGAATCCCCTGTTGGTCAGTTTTGGGTCACCTGTCCTGTCCGCTCCTCCCTGCAGGTGTGACCCCACTGCACTTTTCTGCTCCTGACCCTCCAACGGGGCAAATAACAAAGTTGGTTGGCCTTGGGTGGTACAGCAATAAGTATAAGCAGCAGCCTCTCCACGTTCCGTGCCTGGGCATCAGCTATAGACATTGGTCTTATCACTCTGAGAGAGTGAACAGTGTCTGCACAATATGCTGTTAATTTCAGTAGTTAGAAGAGGCCCAGCTAAAAAGTGAAGCTACTGAACAAAAAATTGGTTCTGTTATACCTCAAACCAGGACAGGCAGCATGCTTTCTGCCCTCTGTCCTTCCCCCTTCCTCCTCACACCCCCCCAATACAGCTCAGCACAGTGGCAGGGCAAGCCCAGAGACCTGCCTGCAGCACCTGAGCTTCTCCTGCCCCTCCGGTGCTTTTGGACTGTCATGATAAGCTGGCGATCTGCTTCCCTGAAGATCAAACAGGTTGTTGATTACTAGACGGTGGTTCGTTGTTAGCTATGTTTATCAATGGAGAATTGACTCGGAGACTGCCTGAGAGGGCAGTTGGTGCACTCAGAAGAAGAGGAATAAAAAGAAAAGGTTGATGGGACATGAAACCCAGCCTGTACCTCAATCATATACCAGCTCAGTTTCATGGACCTGCTACAGGTTGCATCTCTCTGAGGAACAGTGGGGCCCAGTCCCTCTCCTCCCCTCAGAGACCAGTGGCTCCAGCTGGCAGATGAGAGCTTCTTGCTCTCTCCATGTCAAAGGACATGGAGAAATGGCACAGTTGGCCTGGCACAGCACTGAACACCCGCAGTCCGATTTTCTTAACGATCTCTAAGCTGCTGCATTCCATGGGAGCTGGGAAGAGCTGAGCTTTACTGGTACTCTGTACCCCACTGCTCAGCTGCAAGGACGTTCACAAAGCCAAGATGAGTAGAGCCCCGCGTCAGGCGAAATCTAGACATAACCACCAAGCACCTGAACGGTGCCATACATGAAATCAGCTGGAGGTTTTAGTCCTGCTGTTAGTGGATGATACAACAAAAACTATAGCCATAACTGACATCACAGTTTCTCTGGGGATTGTTGGATGTGACCAACTCCAAGCCAAGAAGAAAGCCATGACATATAGCTCCAAAACCAAACAATATTGCAGTCACTCTGTGTCATATAAACCCAGACCCAGATACCCCATATTAGTGACAGCAGAATAATAATGGGTGAGGCCTGTGCTGCTCAGGTTTTTCAAACAACATTAAAATAATATATTTTTTTCTATGGCCTGCAATGAGAAAATACAGTTAAGTGCCATGCAGAATTATACTCCTCAAAATCACCTGTTGGATTGGATGAAGTCAGTATAAGGTCTTCAAAGCAAGTGTTTTTAACAGGAGTAGATTTATTTTTGTTAAGACCCTTTTGTACTGTAAACTTGCTTGTACTGTATATAGAGCAGCAGGAGCAAGCATGGCCATGCTCGAGAAAGAACATTATGTCAAGTGGGCTCCACAGTTTGGGCTAGGCACATTATTTTGGCTTCCTTCTGAGAAGAAACCGAAGTAAAGTCCTCTGAAATGTTCTGGCTGTCAGTACAGCTAGCTTCTTTCTTTGTTTTTCATCAGGTTTCTCAAGCTTTAGCTGGAGAGAAGATCTCGCTTGTGTGTACACCGTCCTTTGGCCTGTGGGTTCAGATGAGCACTCGTTGCTGCCAAGTGTGGAAGTGGGGTTTTGGTCTTTGCTTAGAAATGTTTATCCAAAGTGAGGTTTTGGTGTTTGTTTAGAAATGTTTATTCCCTGACAGCAGGACAAAACATCCAGTTCACTTTGTGGATGATACTGAACAGTGACTACCAACCCTAATGGTCACCCCTTGTCAACTCAGAAGCAAGCATTGATTTATCACGCCCAATCATCATTCAGTTCACATGGTTTTAATCCTGCTGGCACATGTATATACATAACATATGGGTTTATTATTACTTCATGTCAGCATATGGGATATACTATTCCATACTGTGGGATGTATGCTGTGTTCCATAAAACCTCTTTGCTACTTAGCCTCTTGCAGAATCGCTGCTTATTTTTATTGACCTAGGGCTGTAGCATTTCTGATGCATTATAAGATTTCTCTTCACACTCACAGGAGAAGAATGCGTAGGACAAGGGGAAAATGCACCCCAATCTCAAGCCTTCACTGGAGGAACACTGAAACTCAGAATAATTTCCCAATTCAAGAAGCTATATATATGCACACATATGGACATATGCAGATCATCTAACAGGTGTATTTCTTTTCCTTCAAAGACAAATGGCAAAAGGTATCAGTCATCTTATTCAAGTGCTTTTGTAGCAGTCCACTTTGCACACAGATGGGAACATGTTACCATTGCCCGTGATGACATCCTGAGAGATGCCGGATATAAGCAGGAGCACAGCTGGACAAAAGCCACTTGGTTCATTTATGAGTCCATAAAACAGAGCTGAACCCAGGCAAGGCTGATATCCACCCCTCAGCCTGGCTCTGAACCCATTAGAGGTTTAGAGTCTGATTCTGCAGTGTTGTGAGACCTGAAATTACAGGGATGGGAGTGCCTGGCATTGCAGAGTCTGGTCCCTGGGGAAGTAACTTACCGACTGAGAGAAGACATTGCTGTCTAATGGACTGTGGTACTATGGGAACTGGGGGTTGCTCGCGGTAGCCTCTTGGCTGAGCAGAGAGGTACCCACAGGTAGAAAAGAGGGCACACTCCTGCTGCAGTGACCCTACTGGATGCAGGGAGTCAGAGGGAAAAGGCTAAAGGTTGGGCTGGATTTCAGCCATCATCTTGGCAATGTCAAGTCTAGAAACTTGGCTTAGGAGCACAAGGTGACAGAGCTGTTTGTTCTAGAAAAGGGAATACTCAAAACAACCATTTTAAAATTTATTTTTAAAATATGTAGTCCCCTGAGAATGAGGGGAAAAAACAATTTATTTGCAGGTTATATACTCGGGAAAACTTTCTAATGCTAAGTCTGATTAAATACTGAAACAAGTTAAACAGGAAAGCATTGGGATCTCTTTAAGTAGAGATTTTAAAAAGATGATCTGAAGTTGCTTTACAGCCTAGGGAATGGAGTATACAAGGTCTCCAGACCTCTTCAAGCAGTGTCTTTCTGGGTTTCTGTGACTAATTTTAATGTGTCCAGGAGAGGGTCAGCTAACCTGTCCACAGCTAGAGGACAGCAATGTGGGCAGTGTCTGTGGAGCAGGAAGGCACAACTGAACCAATGGACTCTTGACCAGTTGGTTTTTATGTTTTAGTTTTTATGTGGTTCAGAGACTCAGTTGGAATAGTGACACTTTTCTCCCCGAAGGCTTGTTGACAAGGATTATACTCTAGGCAGACATGAAGGAAAAGGTGCTGCCAGAGCCCCCCACTTTCCCTTCCACTCCACTGCGTGACTTCAGGAGCTCTCCTCCTGGGTTCCTGGTTCTTTCTGGACCCTTCGCAGTGGGGGCCTCCTCTCAGTTTGTACAGCAGCTTGTATAAATAGCAGTATGGTGTTAGCTGGGCTCAGAAAATGTTACTCCAATTCAGATATTAATAACCAGTACTAATAGATGTTGGAGACCTGGCTTGTGCCCTGCGGCAGCCCACGGATATGGGCTGCGTGCCACAGGATGGCAGCCGTGCACCTTGCACTGAGCCATCCTGCAGACACCATCTCTCCACCTCCCTCTCCCCCTGCCAGATAAGCAGCTCGTAAACAGGCTCTCTTGAGGGAAAACACAGACTTTGAAAGTTGCCTCCCCTGTGTAACTACAGACAGGTACTGAAATCTCACTTCATAGAAATTCTCAGCATATTTAGCATAGACCTGGAGCTACCAGCAGTTTGTTTCACTGTGCCGTCCAAACGCTTGGGTTTGACAATTAACATTTCCAGAGCTGAAGCTATACAGCAACATGCAGCAAACAAACGCTATGCTGAGCTCAAAGACCAGGGTGAATAGTTCAACACCAAACAAACCAAACTGGGGGGATGAGTCAATATGCTCAAGGGCAGGGGTGTCACTCAGAGGGACCTCAACAGGCTGCAAGAAAGGCTGACAGGAACCTCAAGAAATTCAACAAATTACCAAATCCTGCACCTGGGGAGGAATAGCCCCTTGCAATGGTAAGGGCTGGGGACTGACTAGCTGGGGACAGCTCTTCAGAAAAGGCCCTGGGGGTCAGCAAGCTGAGCATGGGCCAGCAGCCTGCCCCGGCAGCAGAGAGGGCCATCAGCACCCTGGGCTGTTTGAACAGGAGCACAGCCAGCAGATCAAGGGAAGGGATTTTCCCCATTTACTCGGTGTTTGTTAGACTGCATCTGGAGTAATGCTTGTAGTTGTGGGATTCGCTGTGCAAGAAAGGCATCAATAAACTGGAGCAAGGTCAGGAGAGAGCCACCAGGATGGTTAAGGCTGGAGCACTTGTCCTGTGAGAAGAGGCAGAGGGAATGGGGCTTGTTCAGCCTTGAGAAAAGAAGGCTGTGGGAGGACCTAAGAGCCACCTCCCCGTATCTATTGGGAAGTCATTAAAAAGATAGAGCTAGGCTTGTTACTGAGGTGAACAATGGGGGGGAAAAGATACAGTGGGAAATATAGGAGGATCCAACTTGATAGAAGGGAAAAAAATTCTCAAACACCGGAACAGGCTACCCAGAGCAAGTGCAAGTTCCATCCTTGGAGGTTTTCAAGATTTAACTGGAGAAAGCCCTGAGGAGCCTGTTCTGATGCTCAAGCAGGACCTGCTCTGGGCAAGAGGTTGGACCAGAGATCTCCTGAGGGCCCTTCCAACTGAGTGACTCTGGGATTCTGTGAAACTGCCTACCTGACAGTATCCTCCTGAGCAGTAATGGCTGAAGAGCTGGAGATGCAAAAGTTGGCTCTGTACCTCATCGCCTGCATAGCTGTGTGTGAAGAAGATGAGCAAGCTTTTTCAAAATGTCAAAAATCATGCATGCAGACACAAGTGTGTGAGACATAAATGAGTCCTGACCAGAGCTTCCCATTGCTCCCACCTATAACGTGAAGTTGCAACATCAACCTCTATGCAAGTGAAGTCTAATAACACATTGTCCTCAAGTTCTTAGCAGCAAGATGAAATCACTTGTAAGCCTGTGTGCCTCATCCTGTTTTCCTTGATCATCAAACTATTAGGCATTGCAATGCAAACTTCTTTAGAAATCACTAGATCAGAAAAAAAAAACCACCTATTTCACAGTTAGCATGAATGGCATGCACATTTTGTGGTATATATGAAAGCAGCAAAATAACCATGACGAAAATCTAATAACCTTTAATAAACCATGTTTTTACAATTGACAGCATCTTATATTTTCACAGTGAGGTACATCAATGGAAGGACTTTTCTTTCCTTGTGCTACAACATGACAGTAGTAACATAAGTAAGCAATGTGGTGTGTCAAGGTGGTGCAGCAAGAAGCGGGAGTAACTCAGCTTCAAACTCTATCTCCATTTGCCTCAGGGACAGCTCAGCCCTGCACAAAGGAAGGCTGAGTCAGCCTCAAAACCCTATCATTGTCTTCTATATTGCTTGCGCCAGATGTTAATATCTTGCAAGAAAAGGTTCCAGTCTGGTTAAGGGAAGACTCTTTATTGGTTTACCCTTTTCTCATGTTTTGTGCTGTTGAATGACAAGGGTAAATAGTGCTCACTTTTGAGGATGTTCATTCAAAGTTCCTCCAAACCTGTTGGTAACAGGTCCTTGGAGTTGGAGGTGCATACAGGTGTCAAACCCAGGTTCACTCAGTTTCCATATCTGGGCTATCGAGCTGGCTGCAGCCAGAGTCTCTCTTAAATTCCTTGACAACACCCAATGGACCCAAAGGAAGACTGAAATTACCAGAAATAAAGGCACTTTGTGTTAGCCCTAAAGGAAAACATAAAGCTAGCAATGGTTTGGATCAAAGAGGCAATGAAGGTCTTCCCCTATTAGATGCATCCAAGAAGGGCAAAATGGATTTAAAATGGAGTTTATCCTGAAATACAACAGACTTTCTGATAAGTGTATGCAGAATCAAATTTGCCACCACCTTACACGTGATATAAGTAGGGCAAAATGTCTCTTATTGTGTAACATTAACAGCAGTGAAGTACTCTAGTGAACAGATCCTATGTGCTCCTCATATTGCCTAATGCCCAGCTGATGCATTTATTACAAAACAGGGTTCCCCAGAGCACCTCTCATTCAGGAGCTGAATGGGCATCTTGGGAATTCAGGCATCTGAACGGAATTCTGATGGGCAGAGAGTGAAATACTGCTCCTTCAATTCTGAATAAGGGCAAGAGGGGACTGAAGTCTCTCATGCACCATCTTTTCCAGGGAAAAAAAGGACAGACACAAATCCCAAATTCACAAATCAGACAATTTACCTGAAATATCGATAGTATAATTGGTTGGATTTTTTCCTTTGCATTTCCATATCTAACATGTCTCGTACATGAGTAGGTGGTGCTTGAATCACAGCAGCATTTTAGTGTCTAAGTTCCATTGGTTTCAGTGATGATAAAATGCCCAAATACTTCTCTGAATTGGGCCTAAATGACACTCCAATTCCTGGCTTTGGCCAAATGCCCTTGCTAAGGTAACAGCACCAGCAGTTCCCAGAGGGCTCTTGGGCACGTAAAGGCCAGGTGTTGTCTTCGAAAAAGCAGCAAATATCAGTATCATTTGAATCACAGCAATTCTTACTCTTCATTCCCTGCGGGTGCTTGTCAGAGTACCTTTGCCCAGTAGCATGTTGCCTCATGGTTATTTTTAGGATGCTCCCACTGCATTTCCTTGTGAAACCGCTTATGACTGGCCTGTCCTTACAAAAAAATCTTGCTGGTTATTCAGTCTAGTTAGTACCAGGCTAGCTGTAGAGATTCCAGCTTTCAGTAAGTACTCTCTTGCGGTAACAGCGTTGTAAAACATGCCACAAAGATGTTGTTTTCCATGCTGGGTCATGGAGAAGCATCCACAGCGTTTGAGCCATTGCTGAGAGCCGCATTGCTCTCAATCTCTGCTAAGGCTGAGCCTCTGTTTGAACCTCTGCTAGGCTGTGAAATTAAAATTTCCAGTTACTCCATCCAGTTGAGTGAGTAGGCTTTCGAACAGGACCTGCTTTTTTTCTGTTTTAAACCTACACACAAAGCCTGTGGGAAACAGGCAGAGCAGAATCCATCCCATGGGGATGGTCATGGGGCTCCTCAAACGGAGGGCCAGCGCAGTGCCGAGAGGGGAGCACAGCACGCCAGAGGTCCCATTCTCCCTCCCTGTGTACCAGGCTGGCCATCCCCCTGCCAACACGGGTCACCAGCTCCCACCGCTTGGCTACACCCCGGCTCCCCTCCTAGAGCAAGCCAGGAGGCCATTGGTCACCTCTGAACATTTCCAGGCGAGCTCTTCATGTGTGACGGGACACCCGGCAGCGTGCGAGCAGAGGTAATAAAGACAGGTAGGGATCCTGCCGCAGCGGTGTAAATGATCGGGGTAGACCTTGGACCGCTCTCCCGGTTGTCAGGGGAACGGCATGGGTTGCCGGCCTGTGAAAACATAAAAGAGCAGCAGCGAGTGGGATAGGAGGCATTGCCGCCTGCCCCGCAGGCTGACCCCGCTCCAAGCCGCCGCCGAGCATCCCTGCCTCCTCAAGCTCGGCCAAGCGGGAAGCCGGGCAGTGAGGAACCCATCCGTCGGCATTTGGAGAAAGAGTAAGTTGCTGTCTTTGTTTTGGCTCTAAAGGAGGGGGGAGGTAAATAACCGAGGAATGTTTAATAGCTTGTATTTTTATAAATGAGGCCATTTCTTTTCCAGTACAATTATTTCCTTGCTCCTAACTCTGTTCCTGGCAGGTATTTTCTTTCAGACTTGTTGTTTTATAATCACGGTGAAATAACAGATTCTGCAAAGTTTGTCCTTCCTATGTTGCAATTGTTTGTACGCTGTATCTGTATGCCTTAGGTAATAATTAATAGCTCTATGAATAATAACCTCAAAGCACAGTGAAATGATTTTGCTCCATGTTGCAAATACTTCTTTAGGCAAATCTTTAAAGGTGACAGAAGTGTTGGCGGGAATTATTCCATCTGACAGTAGTTGAGTCATTTTATTCAGCTAAAACAGCCTTAAGAAGAGCACTGGAAGAGGAAGATCAGGGAAAAAGCAGCTAAGACCTGTGTTTTATTCTGCCATTTAATTTACCTGTTTTTTAGACCTGTATTTTATTCGCCATTTAATTTATAAACCAGGCCAGTGATACAGTAAGGACAGAACAAAGTAAATACACCATCTCTAGATAGCTCTGGAGTCTCAATGGCAATGACAACATCCGAGTGAGTGAATGGGAGCCGAGATACCTGGCACCAGGAGGCCCTACTCCAGAGTTTCAGTCTCCAGCTGCTTAGTCACCATTAACATTTCATAACAGCTCTCTATCATGCAGCTTTCTCCTCTCACATCTTTTTTTCTTAATTTAGCATTTGAACAATAGAAAATAATGTGTTTGAAGTACGCTTTTCATGCCATTTTCATTCATGAAGTAAGCACTATGTTTTGGGCTTCGCAAATCTTTAATTTAGTGTAATGTTTAACTTGAACTTTTATCCAGGTCAGGTTAGGAATAGCACTGGGAAATAACAGCAAAAAGTTGCAGTCAAGCTTTCTTGCCTAACGTTCACTCAGTGTAAGTACCCTTGCTTCAGGGAGTAGTGGGTTTGATGTAAAAAAAAAATGAAAATTTTAAAAAGTGGGTTTAAAATTAATTTTAGTACCTCAGTGTTCAAGTACTGAGTTTGAGCCACCAAGGATAACCCTGGTTTTCAGGCAGCGCTGACCACCCATCCTCGGGACACCTGATTTCCCAGAAGGTGTCCCTTCCTGAGGACAGACGAATAAACAGGGATTTGACTGCGTGTACCTTACAATTACAGAAGTACTTATTGTACGAAAATGTGATGCACTTGTGCACTCGTGAGCATACAAATTCATGCTTTATGCATGTGTATACACTTTTTTTTTTTGAATACTCAGACTTTAAATCACAGGAAGCACAACCCCCCTAACATTGTAGCATACATACATTCAGTGCATTTGGAGTCAGCACCAGTACTGAAGGAAATTGTATTTGCTAAGGCTTCTCTTTTACAAAAAATAGATAAAATTAGCCTGTTGGAAGGCAAAAGGCTAGATCGTTCATGAAACAACGAGGAAGTTATAGAAAAGTACTAATCTATAATTTAGAGTAGAAGTAAGATCTTTTCACAGTGTAATGTATAACTGGGGTTTCTCTTTAACACAGAGCCAGGGGATGGTTTTGTATTCACGACACCTTTTTGGTACAGGGCTCTCTCATAAGCATCAGGACAAGAGCTCAAGCCGCTAGCGCTTCCATTATTTGAAAGCTGCAGAAGGCACTGAAGAGAAATATCAAACAGCCAACAGACTGGAATAGCTGCCTGGTTAGATAGCAACAGGAAGAAACTTATTTTTCTATAATGCCTTCCCTCTGAGACTCTTAAAGCACTTCATAACCACTGAATAGAAAACTGGGATTTGTAGTCATAGGTTGTACTAGCAGGCAGGATGAAGACACACTGCCATAATGGCACTGCTAGAAATAAAATTCTGGTTTTCCATTTCATTAGATCAGATTTATGCCACTGATTTCAATCCGGTTGCACAGGTGTAATGACAAATCCTGCCTACGGTGCTCGAGTGGGTAAAGTATGTTTGATCTGCTTTGTAAAGCTGTGCAGGACAGTGCTCTCTTCCCGAGTTGGTAAAGCTTTATACTACTTTCTTCCCACTTTTAATTTATGTAAATGCTTATCCTGGTGCAATTCAAAGGTGAATACCCAGATCAGTGTGTGTGTCAACTTTCCCGGGCAGCACGTACTGTGCACACCTCCAAGCTGGAAGAGCTCCAGGTCTGTTCTGGCAAAGCAAATCCTGCAACTCATCTTGGTCCCTCGCTCTTTATTAGGAAAAGTGCAGACTGCATGTGTGAAGCGGGGCATGAAAATGAAGGCCTTACACATGCATCTTTGCTACTTTCTCGGGGTTGGGAATAATCAGGCTGTGACCTGCCGAGGGTGACCTTCATCCAGGGGAAAAAGGGAGGTATCACCACTCTCAATTCTTCCTCCCTTCCCTTGAGTTTTCTCCTATTAATCTGCCTTCTGCAGTTACATGTCACAATCTTCCCCGCCACAATGTTTGCCTCCAGTATGGACAGAAGTTTTACATGGGATGGACAGGCTTGATGATTTTGCAGAGGTGTTTTTCGATGAATCGTCTGTCCCGGAACTTGTGTACACCTGAATACCAAAATACCCATACAGGAACATTTTCAAGGGTCTCTGTGTTGTTCAAGTTCAATGAAATAGAATTGCCTATTTTATCTTGCATTTTTATCATTGCTGGGAAGGAATTTGTTCCGCTACACTTGACAGCACCACCACTACAGCACTGGTGGCTCAGCCTAATGACAGCAGCCCAGGCTTTTGCCGCACAAGAAAATGCAAATACAATTTTCAAGCTATTGATAACAAGCACGGCGCACGCTGCAGCCTGAAAGTCTGTAGAACATCAGCTTTTATCACAAAGTTATTTTCCTACATTTATCTGTGGAGTAACTAAATAAATATGGCAACTGTTTAAACAAAGAGACAGAAAACAAAATACCTTTCTCTTTGCTATCAGCCCACTTAGGGAACTCCTAAAACTCCCACAGAGTAGAAAAGTCAGATCAAGCATTTTGTTTCCCTCAAGGCTTGAGCCTCCCTAGGGCTTTCTGGTCAGATAACATAGCAGCTCTGCAATGAAGACCCAGACTATACTTATTACGGGACTGACTCTTTGCGTTCTACATAACCCTTTACATTTTCCTGTAATCTTGTATTTTAACACCTGCTTAGTTCAGTAGATGTTAAAAGCTAATCTCACCCTTTCTCATGTGCATACCTCTCTGCAAACCAGAGACGTTATTTTTTTCAGTTACAATTTAACAATAAAAGTGTCTTTTTCCAGAAGATCTGATAGGCTTTTAAGCAAATTGTTAGTGTTATCTTCGAGGGGAAAAAAGAAGAGTTCAGGTTATTCTTTCAAATGCCAAAGAAATTGCACTTCAAAACCCTCCAGTTAGTCACAATGCACACACAGCACAGCCACCCAACAGTAGCCCTGTGCAGTCTTTAAAAAAACCTTTTTCAACAAACATTTTACAGGTTAGACAGGTATTAAATGTGATTAAAAGAGGAGAATCATAGAATCGTCTAGGTTGGAAGGGACCTTTAATATCATCAAGTCCAACCATCAACCTAAACCTGCCAAAACCACCACTACCAGCACCACGTCTACCCATCTTTTAAATACCACCAGGGATGGTGACTCCACCACTTCCCTGGGCAGCCTGTTCCAATGTTTGATAACCCTTTCAGTGAAGAAAGAGTACACAGATGAAGGCAAGCCTGGGGTGTGCTTTGCTCCCTAGAGTAACGGGAGCTTATCTGCGCCCCTCTTCCCCCTGCCTCCCTTTTGAGGTTTCTGCAGGGCAGGCGAGTAACGCATCGGCCCCAGTGAGATGAGCCCCGTTAAGCTGCTGTACCTACCTCCTTGCTGCCACCGTCACTCTGGAATGCAATGTATTTTTTGACACATCCCTCCCATACCTGCATGCAAACAGGAAAAGAAAGAGGCAGTCTTCATAGTTCTTCTAAACGCTTTTGGCGTTGCCCAGCCTTTCATGCTATTTTTGTCTAAATTTGGTGGTTTTGGTATTCATCCTGTGTACATTACTCAAGCTGCACAAGATTATATGGATTTAAGCTCCTCTTTGCTTAATACAGCACTTTCACATAGGCACATGTTAACACAAGTGATCAATGAGGGGTTTTAATTAGTTTTTTTTCTGAATAGAGAATGGAAGAAAGCACCCTGTGAAGAAATTAATTGTATAGGCTTGGAACTTCCATTGAATAGGATTAACTTTCCTTGAGACAGTAGCATTCTCACACAACAGTCAAAGGCTTTTTATTGCTTTTTTGCAGTTTTCTTAATACACAGACCTGCAATTACCCCCCAAAAAAAATAATTGTGAAATGATCAAAGCAAATTCAGACACCTGAAATGACACTATTACTAAATAAGCACTGAAAATCTCCTTTAGCTATCAAAACCTGCCAAGGAAAAGGAGTGAGGTTGGAATCTTGTGCTAGAAAACTTTTGGGATAACATGCCATAAAACAGAGGTTTCAATGCTGGAAAGAGGATACGCATCTAAAAACACACATAGCTGAAGCGACCAAACTGCAATCATTTTCTGCTGGTATCTATGTCTAGTCTGATTTTCACTTGAAAGGCCCCCCACTCCGGACAAAAACGAACAAATGGCTTGCTAGATTTCGATCACTCAAAAATTTTTTTTCAGAAGCAGGTTATTGCTACCAGAAGCAAGTAAAATTTCCCCCAAATCACTAGGATTTTTGTTTGCTTCTAAGCAGAGAATGCAGCTTCTTCTTCTCCCCATTGCAGAGATCCCAGCTCCAAAGCAGTGGCTGCCTTCCCTCTCCCCAGGCCCGTACTGTGGGCTGGAGGCACTCTGAGGCAGCTGCTGGGATCTTGTTTTTCTCCAGGTTTTGCACCAAAGGAAAAAGTCATTACTGAACAACTAATATTGGATTGGATACAAACCACACAAATCAGGAGCAAAAGCAGAAGCAGAATGGGTGGCTCTTCTAGAGAAATGCTGTTCCTTTTCTTTTACTTTCTGTCAAGACATGCTTGTAAAGTTAGCAAAAAAACTGCCCCAGAACCTCAGTTTTGTACCCTTTCTGTGTGTTCTACTAAAAAGCTTCCTGATTTGTTGAGAAAGGCTTCCTGCTCCTTCCTTTTCCTTCATTCCATCTCTGGGCTGCACTTGCCTCTTCTCCGCCCAGCCCCTTATCACCAACTTTCCCCCTTCCTCCCTCTACAGCTGCCTCCTTCACCCGCAGCTACCTCCTTGTTCCACTGTGCAGGCTGCTAAGGTTTCCTCCTCATCCACCCGCATCTGCTGAGTCTGTGCTCTGGGGTTTAGGTACGGTGTCCAGGTACTCCTAGACATGCTTTACTATAGACTTATTTAGTTGTTACGGAATTGCTTTCGGTGCTTACAGCTGACCTTTCTTGCCTGTTCTCCAAGTATTCAGCTAAATGGATCTGGTTGTAACAAAAAGTCCTCCAATTTGTGATGATGCAGGAGCTTCCCCTCAGTGTCAGGGAAGACTTTTCTACAGGAGCCTACAAGGAAAACTGGATGGTAGCTTTGGACTTCAGGAAGCTTAAATGCCAGATGAAAATCATGAAGATGATACCAATCACCAAAGTCTTCCTGATGATTAACATCTTCAGGCCAATTAAGAATCTCTTGATCTTGAACATATCCCGCTTCCACCTCCCCATTTCCCAGAAAGCCCTTGCAGTGGCAGAGTTTCTATCAGTATGTTTTTTATAATTGCTGAATCTTTGCCTTCTGATACCTGAACTGAGGTATCTCTTCAATTCGTAGAAACCAAACCCCCCACTTCAAAACCTTTCTGAGGTGTTTTAATGCTGTGATTGGCAGGTAACCACTGGGGAAACACCGTCAGCTGCTTGGAGGAGAACCGGGTCAACTATCAGTAATTCCCATGGGGCAGTGATACTCTACCACTGCTCAGTGAAGTTGGGTGACTGCTTACCCAGGCATAAGAAAAAAGCAGCCATAAGAAAAGACCTCTGGGGCAATACAGTCTAATTACTATTCAAGCCGCTCAGTCGTTCTCGTACACATTTAATTTCTCACTTAATTCTCAAACACCAAATGCTTACCACATTGTGACTCTGGACAGCAAGGTGGTGTGGGGTGCATGCCTCAGCAGCTATTTATCTACTAGTTTTACTCACCTCTTGTTTTTTCCACTTCTAATTGTATTTCCAAAACCGGACTACGTGAAGATGGCAAGAGAAGGAAAGTAGGCTTTACCTCCAATTTAACTATGCAGGGGGTGGATTTGTTGAAAGTTGCAGCTGTAAGAAAAATTGACTGCTAACTGATAAAAGGAAAAGTTGCAATCACAGTGTATAATTTTAAAACACTGCGTAATTGTTAGTTGACTGCATGAGACCAACTTAGAAAAAGTATCAGTGCAGTTGGGTGAGGGGCATGTTATTATTTCCCACCTGTGCCTCATTTGAAACATGGCTGTTTGGGATGTTTTTAGAATACCACCATGAAGAAACCATAGTGTAGAATAAACTGTCAGCTGTTTGTACAAATTATTTCTTTGCTGCATTGGATGAGGAGATGAACCCAAGGGGTATTACTTCTGCTAGAGGTCATCTTGCAGCCTGGTAGAGCTCTAGATTCTTTTACTCCAAAGTTTAAGCCAAACCTTTAGCAACAGCACAAGACTCCTACAGCACATACCACATTTAGGATACAGAGCCATTCTGTGTTTTAATCAAAATGTATTTATCAATCAGCTCACTGCAACTGCTTAATGAACAAGTTCAATCACTTCTGGTATGAAAACGTGTTACCATTCTTATTACTCCAGCCACTTTCAAGAACTGGTGAGCATTGGGTATAAGGTTGGACAGGAATGGCTGTCTAAAACAGCTGAATTGAACAATTATATGGAAGTAAAATGCAGACCAGCTCCTTCTCAGCTTGAGCTTCTGTAGGCAAAGGAGTTATTCTTTGCACCAGAACTGATACAAAAAAGTGGGTGGGGTTTAGTTACCCATCTGTGAGGGAAGCGCACTCATAATTTGCCAAGTTCAGATTTGAAATACCATTCTTGTTTCTTGAGTTCAGCAATCTTCTAGTATAAACTGGAAAGCTGAAAAATGCTTATATGATTTTTATAGGACTGCTATACCTGCTATGCTATGTTATGCAAAGAAATATCAAATGGCGTATGGAAACAAGTTGTAAAATCCATTGTGTCAGGTGGATGAATCTTTAAATAGCTATAGATTTTAAAGTTTTAAGTAGAAACAACACCTATAGATATTTTCTTCATAACTGTATGATAAGCCTCCTTTTGCCAAAGTTGGTAGCACAGCAGAAGAGTAAGACATAGACTGAGTCTGTTGGGTTGTTTTATTACTGAAATGCTGTCTCCTAGCCATAATCAAGGAATCAGACTGCAGAACTAGTCAAACACATGCATATTAAATGCATATGATGAAACCATTGCTTAGTCTCTGAATACCTACTGACTATATTGGAAGTCTAGCTAAGCTTGATTTGAAAATTAGGGAACAAAAGGCGGCATATCCACCAATTTTCCTGAGAAAATTGTATGGAAATTCATTACATTTAGCACAATCTGATGCATTCTTTGGGTTCTATAGGTTATATCTAAAAATATTTTAGCGAGCTTAATGGATAACTTATCTCTGTTAAGGGGAGTGGGTAATGCTCAGAGAGAGAGCATGGTGGAAAGATGTATTCCACAGCCCAAATTCTCCATTTTTCTGAAGATGCTCTACCATTCTTTGTAAATTTGGAGATGATGGAGAACACAGACCCACAATAGCCATGAGAATCACCCCATATCTTCTTTTACCTTAATGGCAATATTACAACAAAGGGCATTTGTGTATCTCCAAGGGCCCTACTGGATCTTTGCATTACAGGCAATTCAAAATATAAGGAAACTCCACAAAGGAGGAAGATTTTTGAAAATAGCTCTGTTTGTTAGCTTTTGCAACTTCAAAAGTTCTCCCTGAGAGACAAAAGCTTTATTCTTTGTGTGGCTCAGCATGACATCAACACACCAAGTGGAAAAAAAAAACCCAACCAAACAAACATTAACAATTCTGTGTTTCAGTCCTTTCAGTGATTAAACTCAGATCACCTCAACCATTTTGCTTCACAATAACAAGACGTCATCCTGCAGGTGCATACATTCCGGCCCTGGCCCTGTTTTTCAGACCCAGGCTCTTCTTCGATCCTCTTCCTTTTTCCCACAACCTCTACCCTGGCAAAATCCTGTTCCTCAACTGCCTTGTCTGCGACTTTTGCTTCACATTCTTCTTTACCGTCCTTACTGAAACTCAGACTCTTCTGAGCCACTCCTAGAGAAGACAAGCTAAAGACCTCTCCCCAGACTTTTAGTGAAAAGAACTTCTTGCAGAGTTGTGACCCCTTCCCTTCCTAACTGCCTTCACAGCAGTAATAATTAAAAAAGATACAACTCAGAGTCATCAAGTTAGTGTGGTTAAGTTTTATCTATGTTTTACTTTGCTTCTTCACAGAATCACAGAATCACAGAATCACAGAATAGTCAGGGTTGGAAGGGACCTCTGGAGATCATCTAGTCCAACCCCTCTGCCAGAGCAGGGTCACCTACAACAGGTTGCACAAGACAGCGTCCAGGCGGGTTTTGAACTTCTCCAGAGTGGGAGACTCCACAACCTCTCTGGGCAGCCTGTTCCAGTGCTCCACCACCCTCAAAGTAAAGAAGTTCCTCCTCATGTTAAGATGGAACTTCCTATGTTCAAGTTTGTGCCCATTACCCCTCGTCCTATCAATGGGCACCACTGAAAAAAGACTGCTCCCATCCCCCTGGCATCCTCCCTTCAAGTATTTGAAAGCATTAACAAGATCCCCCCTCAATCTTCTTTTCTCCAGACTAAAGAGACCCAAATCCCTCAGCCTCTCCTCATATGAAAGATGTTCCAATCCCCTAATCATCTTTGTAGCCCTTTGCTGGACCCTCTCCAGCAGATCCCTGTCCTTCTTGAACTGGGGAGCCCAGAACTGGACGCAGTATTCCAGATGCGGCCTCACCAGGGCAGAGTAGAGGGGGAGGATGACCTCCCTCGACCTGCTGGCCACACTCCTTTTGATGCACCCCAGGATGCCATTGGCCCTCTTGGCCGCCAGGGCACATTGCTGGCTCATGGTCATCCCGTTGTCCACCAGGACTCCCAGGTCCCTTTCCACAGAGCTTCCTTGCCAGACAGCTCCCCCCACTCCTAAAAATTAAAGCAAACCTCTTTCCAAGCCTTAACCAGTGCAGACCGTGACGTAATTTGATTAAGAGCCACATAATGCACATTTTTCTGTAGATAATTGGTAGCTTAAGTAAAGGTGCATTGCAGGTGGCTTTGACACTTCATGGACAGACAACCTGCAACATATATTTCACTGCTTGCATATCACTCCCCAAAGCCACACAGAAACTAAATACTGAGAATGGAATTGATAGGAATGTTTCTGCATTGCGCGGAGCAGAAGAGGATTAGCAAGTATTTCTGGAGATAACATTTCCTGGAATGCTGAGATTTATAATTTTGTTTGGATTTTGATGGACGAAGCCCAAATGCTCTCAGCTAAGCTCAACTTGAAAGAGAATATTCTTTGGTTGGCTGCACGACAGTAGAGAACTAAAGGATCTCCACTCTTCAGGTACTGAAAAAAAAATAATCAAAAGAAATCAAGAGTTAAAACTAATGAGGATGCATCAAAGTACTTCATTCTAATGTTTTATGACTATTAAGTCCTCACATGTTATATGGAAAAAGCAGTACCACCACTTTTGATGCAGGTGAGAGTCTGAAAAGCAGAAGTGCCGAGTCTTCAATTAAAATCTCTTTTATTTAGTTCAAACTCATATTGTTAACATTGTCTAGGAATTCTTCTTGCAAATATTACCACCAAACCAGATAAATCCAAATAATTTCACTGAGTTGGAAAACAGTTGGAAAAAATAAGCACAGTGTGGATGTTTAGTAACAGGATTTTCATTGTGATGCATGATTAGATGCTTACATACCGGAGACCAAATTAATCTAGCATTAATGATACCAGAACAGCTACAGCTTGCATGAGCCTGACCTTTGAAGTTAAACATTAGCTAACAGTTGGACTGGTATTTCTGGTATGTTCCACAACATGGATTAAATATTTGATTTAAGCATTACAATGTCTGTATCCTCCATTTAGGAAAACAACATACTAAATTCAGGGAGTACATACAGAATTAAATCACATTTGGATCAGTTTGCATACATTTACACTATATAGGTCTTGTGTAAGAACGGCCATAATCTGTCAGACCAAAGATCCTTCTAGTCAAGTAGCCAAATCCACATGCAGCCATAAGAAGGTGCGTAGGAGAGATTCTGAATAGGACAAGAACACGTGATACTGCTGTAACTTTCTTTGCCTCCAACTATTTTCAGCACAGGGCCTTCTGTAGCCAGGTGTGGTGCCTGCGTACATGATAATGGCAGTGGACAGTGGACTTCTCCTCACTGAACTTATCCAGTCCTGTCTTGAATTTTGAAAACTTTCTGCACCCCCCAACATCCTTTGCTAAGGATCAACAAGACAGCTGTGACCCTACTGGTATTATTTGGGATGTCTTGCTCTTGTTCTTGGAAGAAGCAGTGAAAAGCTGATCTTTACCCATCATCCCCACATTTTTAGTGCTGTTATACTTCACCACCATATCCTGCCTCAACTGTCTCTTTTCTCACTTAGAGAGTCCTACTTTACTTAGTCCCACATTACTTAATAGGGAAGCCCTTCCATATCTCATCACTCCTGTTGCTCTTCTCTGAACTCGAGTCCTGTGACATCCTTTCTGAAATGGTGGGATCTGAACTGCACACAGTAGGCAAGTGTCAGCAAACAAGTCACTTACGCAGTAGCTCAACGGCACTGTCTCTTTTTTTCTGTCTTTTTCCTATTACCTCTTAACAATGTAATTACTTTTCAACTGCTGTTAAGCAATGAGCTGATGTTTTCATGCAACTGTCTATCACAAGCTAAAGATCTCATTCCTGGAAAAGATCCAGTGGTAATGTCTGGCCCAGAGTCCACCATTTCTTATATGCAGATTTTTCTCCCATGTGCACATAACTTTCCCTTTTCTTCCTTTTCCCATGGATGGCAAAGTCCTGGTCATTTATGAACCTTCACAGTTTCTACAGATTCACTGACAGGAGACTGAACTTGAAAGAATAAAGGAGAATTAGAGGACTATATCATGTATAAGTGAGAAATATGGAAAGCAGGACACACACTATTCTGTCAAGATGCAGTTTTGTGGGTTTTTTTAAATTTAATATTAGTCAAAGGACACTCTCACTTGAATTTTCAGCAGGAACTGAGTTTAAACTGAGCTTGAGACACTGGAACAGGTTGCCCAGAGAAGTTGTGGAAGCTCCATCCCTGGAAGTGTTCAAGGCCAGGCTGGATGGGGCTTTGAGCAACCTGGTCTACTGGAAGGTGTCCCTGCCCATGGCAGGGGGGTTGGAACTAGATGATCTTTAAGGTCCCTTCCAACCCAAACCATTCTATGATTCTATGATTCTAAAACATTTAGATCTAAATCACATACCTGGTAAAATACCATGTATATGATAGTGCTAATGAGTAAGAGAACTTTAGTGTGCTCCTAAAGACACTCTCCCTTAATTGTCTGTTAAAGGACCATGAAGTTTATAGCAGAATATTCCACTGTCTAATGATGGAAGCTTGAGTAAGAGACAAAACAACTTGTGTTTTTATTACAAATACTATCACTTTCCTGTTTATCTGGTATGTTTCTCCAAAACTGTAGGTGTATTGCCAGGTTTTCTGAGATGCTGGAGACATGCATTCCAGACATGGATCAATCTTTTCACATGCTAAGGACCGAATTCTGCCCAGTGCACAGCACACCCTACTACTGCCTTCACTAGGACCTGACATCTTTGGTCAAAACTTGGCTCTAATGTATCTTGGTGCTTCAAAACGATTACAGTCAAATCAGACAAACTTTCCAACACCTTATAATTTGTGTTGAGAAATTACATTCTGCATCGTTGCTTGTACCATCATCTAATAATATGCCAGGAGAACCTAGCTGCTTCCTCTAAGATCCAACCCTGCTCTGCAAACCAAAGGGGTGGTAGCTGAGAATCCAAGAGTCCCCACCAATAAGCATGCGTGGAGGTGCTGCTTTGCTTTGCCAAGTTCAATGAAGGGAGGCAGAGCAACTAACGAAGCCAGGATCTATCCTATGCTAGTTTCTGTGCAGAGACACAGCAAGAGATAGTCCTTGGTCCCCAAAACTTACAGGCTAAGGCTGGGGTAGATGTAGCTTCATATGGATCAAAAGCAGGTTTTATCAGCATACTACATAGCTCAGGATATGCGCTGAAACCAGCAGTGCTTCTGCCTTTAGCCACCCTTTTCTTTTTCTCCCTTTGCCCAGCATATCCCACACTCAGTTTAAAGGGAAGGTTATCACAACCCTTACTTAGCAATTCAGGTGTAAAACAAAACGCTTGTCTTTAGCTCTTCTTAGACTGCCTAACTCAGTGAAGTGGAGAATAGGGTCATTCGTCACCCCTATCTGTTGGGAAGCGGACAGAGAAAGCAGAAAGGAGAAACGAGCAGGAGGAGTCCTGCCCTTACCTTCACACTGGGCAGGCTGAGAAGCTGCCTGGAGAGAGAAGAGGGTGTCCAAGATGTCCCATAAGCAGATGAAACCATTTAGAGCAAAAGAGGAGCAAAAGAAGAATCCCAAACATCAGTCACAATTCATTTTTCTGAGTCAGTGTAGCTGTGCTTCTCCTCTAATGCAGGGCAACCTGTAAAACTGCAGTACGGTTCTGAATAGATGGGACAGATAATGAATGGGAAAAACAAAGTAATATTAATGATTGAGTGGTCTTTAGTATAATAAAGAAAATGTTTTTCCTCAGTAGGTAAAGCCAAGTGATATAATTCACTGAGTAAAAGGAGGAGACACTTGGCAGCTTGGCACCAGTACTAATGAAGCCAATAGCCTTCTCTGCTTTCTCCTTTTGGCTGGCTCTCATTTTGGCTGGCTTCCTTGGCATACACATCACTGGCAGTTTCGTGAGAAGTCAGAAGAACCATACGCTAATTTTCACCAAGGAAAACACAATTCGCAACTGCAGCTGCTTGGTGGATATCCGTGATTGTGATTACTGCCTGGCAAACTTGATGTGCAATTGCAAAACGGTGCTGCCTTCTACCATGGAAAAAACTACCTACAATAGCCACCTGACCATTTGGTTCACAGACACCTCTGTGCTGGAGATGCTCCTCAACTTCACAAGGGTGTGGGATTTGAAGCTGTCCTTCTGTGGCACCACTCCTCTCCCAACAGAATACTTGGCCATCTGGGGACTTCGAAAGCTGCGGGTAAACAAGGTCAAGGGTCGATTTCCAGAGCAAAGTGTAACCATCTCCAGCAGCAGCAACAATGAAAAAGAAGACTTATTTGCGGTGCACAACAAAGACAGGCAAATGCTTGTATATATCTCTTTTCTGGATACCTCGCTTTTCAATGGGTATTCTTTGCTGAAGTCGTACAGTGTGGAAAACATCTCTAGTATCATGGAGCACTTTCCCAGCCTACTCTACTCGGATGTTTTCTCAACCTCGCATAACAAGAGCTATGTTGTAACATTCATTTACTGAGTTATTTAGCATATTCAGTAGTCAGAGGCATGGCAAACTGCTAAGAAAGAGATGGGATTTCTTTAAGTCTGTTTGGTTTGGCCAGGAGGAGCTGTTACGGGATGGACAGTTCTCACTGTGAGAGCACTCTACAATGAGGTGCTTAAAGTAAGACAGACTCATTGGACTAATTCATGCTTTCTTAAAGAACAATGAAAATGTGAAACGACTGTTTTAGAAACCATTGGTACAAATTCTTTTTATATATTGTAACCTAAGAATTGAAATCTGCAGATAAATTTTGTTTTAAGGTTGTGCCTCAGACAGAAAAAGACATAGCCATATACCTCCAGTTGCAGAAGAACCTGAGCCTCCTGGAGAATCACTCAGGTTAGATCGCAGCTCAGGAGGTCTCCAGTCCAACCCCCTGCCCCAAACAGGGCCACCTCTGGGATTAGACCAGGCAGCTCAGGGTTTTTCTGCATTTGGGTCCAGAAAACCCCCAAGGACAGAGCCTGCACAACCTCATTGGGCAACCTGCTCCACTGCCTGCCTGTCCTTATGGGGAAACTTTTTTTTTTATGTATTAACCCCAGCCTTCCCTTCTCCAGGCTGGGCAAGCCCAGTTCCCCCACACTTTTCTCAGTCACATGCACCAGCCCCTGACCATCTTGGTGGCTCTCTNTTGGTCAGAGCTGGGAACCCTCTGCTTGGGCCGACTGACGCAGCCTCTTACGAAAGCAGGGACAGGCGATGCAGGCAGCTCCAGTCTCAGCGCACAACCGAAGGTGTGTTTGGGGGGTGACCAGGAAGCTGTGTTCTCTGCCAAGCCACAGCACACATCATGGGAAAGCACTGGGCAAGAGGCCACCTGACAGGTGAAACACCATGCTCACAAAGAGGTTTTTCCCAGGGAAAGGCTTGTATCTTGCATGTTGAGTGTGCCGATGCCTGGAGTTTCCCCAAAAGCAGGGAACTTGACTTCACCTTTTGTGACAATGGGAAGCTCTGCTCATGTTGTCCACTATAAGAAAGGAGAAAGACCCCATCCAACAACTCTCGTCTCTTAAGTGAGGTGAGGCTTCTGGCAGACATGTAGCAAACAATTTTTGGACATGTTGCAGGCAAAGGATTGCCATCCCCTGAAAAACATACATCGGGACTAATTATATAGCCCAAAGTCTGCTCCTTGCCCATGTCTGCAGGATTTGCATTCTATGAGATACGATTAAGGCCAGGATCCACCTATATAGTACAATAAAGGCTTTGGAATAGCAAGTCCTAACAGTCTTGCATTGGCAGCAAAGGATTACATGAAATTGGGATAAAATATGTGTACTGAAGGGAATGGCTATCGAGATTTGGCAGAACCAATGAATTTGCTTCGACTTTAAACAAAGACTTTTTCTATAACTGTAATCAATGATGGAGCAGTTTTCCTAGAAAGCAAAACTTAATTTTTCAGAATACTTAAATGGATGCACACCTTCCATTACTGTGAGCTTTTCCACTGAAATCAACAATGCGATAACTATTGAATTAATGGAGTCTATTTGCAATTGCAAATTAACAGATTTAAGCACATGGGTGTTTGAAGGCTTGAACTTGATTTAACTCAAGCAGAGAACTATTAAATCAGCTGTTGTATAAAGACACTGTTTCCTTTCTCAGCACCTTGGCAACAAACCGTAAGCCTTCTCCCCAAATCACAAATATTTCTAGTGATACCTCTCATGATTGTGTCACAGGTTACAAAACGGTTAGGAGCTGGAGCTGGGCTGACAGAGATTGCCAGCAGGAGGTATGTGTGTGTTCTGAGAACGTTACATGCCTTGAAGGTATTACAGACACAGGCAAATAATTCACATTGCCTGCCCAGGAACCCCATGCTCCGACTATCTGTGCAAGAGTACTAACCTTGCTTTCACAAACTGGCTAGTCACTAATCCTGTACAGGATAGCGTTGTAAGAAAAAAAATAGAGCTGGCACACACAAATATATTGATTTCCAAGTGTTACCAACCCTCTCTTTAAAATCTGGGAAAATCAAACCGAAATGAGCTTCGGCAAATTCACCGAGGCTCTGCTGCCCTCTAGTAAAAAATGTGCTGAATAACACAGTACTTCCACATTGCCATGGCCACAGCGGTTGGCTGCTGCTACTACTGTTCAAAATTCACACATGCAGCAGTAACTGAGAATCTACGTATTCTGGCCTTGCTGGTAAGAAACCATGAGATTAATAAATCCATAGGCTTTCTAACACTGCTAATTACAGTTTCAGTTACTTTTGCCACTGTAGTATTCTGAATAAGGCTGACATAAAAGACCTTTTGTTTCTCTGCCCAAGTAAGCACGGCAGAGATTTTCCTGGAATCTGGTAAAAACCCTCCTCTCAATTACATGCACAGCAGAAATCCACAGCACCAATATTGCAGCGATCTTTTCAACTCCCCTGTTCTTCTCTAGCAGATACTAAGAACCTGATTCTCCCAATTTTAATTTTATATGTCTTTGCCATATGAAAGTACTGCATTAGAAGATTGCAGAATTTCTGCAGAGCAATGCACTCAAAACACGTACCACAGACATTGTGAGTTTTATTAGTTCCGTTGGTGAAGGTTTCTTTTGTCTGCATGTAAACTACACACACTGGTATATTAAGGATCAACCTGCAGAAATAATTATGTGATTTCATGAATGTTTTAAAAGCCAGTGTAAAACACTCACACTTTATCACACTGAACACCCTATGGTATTTGATATTTATAGCAATTAATATTCATATGCACAATGGTTTAATTCTCCATGTATCAGGTTTAACCTGTATTTGTCAGCCTTTAACCTGGATGCATGATTATTGGATATGCCAAGGAATGGAAACTGAGGCGATTTTTTTGTATCAGTACAAAAAATGGGGATAAGCGCTGTAAATTTACAGTTCCACATCCTCCTAGCAATTCTGGTGTGACTTTGGGAAGTCAATACAGACCGAGAACAGCACAAAAGTAATGCGATGCGTTCTATGGGAGAGTGCTGTGCAGCCACAGCACGAGGCTGCAGGAGGCCGGCCAGGCCCCCGCCATCTCCTCCTGAGCAGACTCCCAAGGGAGCTGGCAAAGACGGGCTGCTGGGGACTCCGGCCCTCCTGATACGGTGGGAAGGCTGAAAAGAGGTCCCTCCAAGTCCCAACACTCCTACTTAGGTGAGACGGTCTTTAAAAAGGTCGGCGACGTTCTGGCACCTGCCACCAAACGCGCAGTTTTTCTTTTAGGCAACACAGCGGTCACTGAGTCCGGCTCGACCGGATTCTGAGGGTGTCCCCAAGCTAGACAACACCGAACACCTAAGGGCCCTGCACATGAAAGGCCCTACTGTTTACCACGAGGGACGAGGTCCACCGCATTACGTCCCCCCGCCTCCCCTCCACGCCAGACGCCAGGATTTCCTCAGGGAGGGCGGGGGCTTTCCGGCAGCCGGGGAGTGAGACCCGGCTGAGGCCCGCACGCTGGCCGCTGCCGCCGCTCCCACGCTGCCGGTGGAAAACAAGCCCCCAGCGGCGGAGATGGAGAGGCGGAGGCTCGGCGCCCCGTCTTGTCCCGGGGGGACACCAGCCACGACATCCTGCTCTTGCCCTTCCCCCCGCCATGGCGCATTCCCACAGGGGCCGCGCGCAGCTCCTCCCCTCGCTCTCTGTCTCAACACAACATGGCGGCAGCGGCGGCCGCCGGGAAAGGAAGGAAGGGGGGGAGGGCCGCGAGGCGGGCCGCTCTAGCCCCTGCTCTCTACGCTCCCCGCCGCGCACGCTCTATCATCCGTCCCCGCCGCCTCTCTATGGTCGGGCGGTCGCTCGACG
>VZSZ01009678.1:114482-149147 GCA_013398815.1 Ibidorhyncha struthersii
TATGAGGGGGAGACGAGGGGTGGCGTAAGATGGGGAGAGCCCGTGGGGGGGACGACCCAGGGGTGCACGGGCAGGGAGCGCCCCATCGGCGGCCGCCTTCGGCCCCGGGCCCGACCCGGCTCCCGCAGGGCCGGCCTGCCTCCAGCAGCGGGGTGGTGTCCCGCGGGTTTGATTCCGGGTTCGCGGGGTAAATGGCTTCTGCTTGTGTATGGCCGGTGTCTGGTTCTTGCGCCCGTGTTGCGCTCGCTGCAGCTGGGCGCGTTGCTGGTCAGGGCGCAGGCTTTAGCCTGACCTGGGTCTGTGTGGTACCTGGTATTAGACCCAGCGCCTGTGCAGCACCCCCGTCCCCACCCCTCGCCACCCCCCACCCGCCAGAACCTGCAGCGCTGTTTGAGGGGCGCCTTTCCTGCGGCTTTGAGTGGAGCTCGCTATCATCTGATGTGGCTGGTGTTCGCAGGTCATGTCGGACTGCCTGTTGTCCTAGCAAACTCCATGTGAAGCTACTGGTGTTTTGTTGCAGAGTTAGTTCATCCAGCCATCCACAAGGTTTATTAGATTAACCTTCACAAATAGTGGAAAAAGTGGTTGAGAAGTTACTGGACATCAGCTTTTGGAAAAATAGTGTAGCGTGTTTGTGCGGTGCTTCAGATAATAATTCTGCTGGATTTCATAATGCTGCACTCATTAATTGGTCCGTCCACACTCGGATAATCCGATTATGGATAATAGTTACTATGTATTAAAAATTATCAAAAACCACGCTTCCAACTCTATAGGGTGAATAAAATGAGGAGCTTATTTTTGTGATACCTTTTGTTGGCAGGAGAGTTAGTATGTATTTTGAATTTTCTTAGAAGAAATTCTCTTGTAATCACTGGAACCTGGATTCTAAGACTGGTGATTTGAAATCTTGACAGAAATACTGGGAACGTGGAATTACACGATAGACTTAAAAAAAACCCAAACCCAATGAATATTTGTGAATTTCCTACATCAAATTTTGGTTTTCTTTCTATGCTATATAGTTCTTTAACTTGTAGCATACCTTTGGTAGGCTGTAGTGCTGCAGCCATCTGAACTGGTAGTACAATCAAAACCAGCTATTCCCTTACTGATTAATTGTGTATATGTGTGGCTGTGAAAAGACTGTTGACCCAAAACGTTGGGGCTTCATGTTGTTTTCTTCCAAATTTGTGGTCGCAGTGAAGGATCAGCTGTTTTTTCTTTGGGTTTTTTTTTTGTTTGTTTTTGTTTTTTAAAGAATACTACAGTCAGATAAAAGCAGGCATGTGTGTACACTTTTGTGTAACTTCTGCCTTGCTTTTCTGTGGCCATGCTGTGAGTGGGATGAATACACTTGAAAATGAATGCAAAAAGATGAGGTAGACAGGAGTCCACATGAAAGGATATGGGTCTGGTTTTGTTGCAATAGTGCAAATGTAAAGTCACATTGAATTGTGTTGTTAGTGACATTTATTAAATTCTAGGTGCAAAATTAAGAGATGTAATAGGTAAGTATACTTCTTGGCAGCTCTAATGTAATGTTTTCCAACTTTTCTTTTAAAGAAACTGAAGAAGTTTTTAAAGTGAAGAAGTCAAGTTACAGCAAAAAGATTGTAAAACAATTGAAGAAAGAATACAAAGAAGATCTTGAAAAATCAAAAGTTAGAACAGAGGTCAATTCTCCAACAGATGGTAACTGCAAAACTAAGAGTAACTTTTGTAATGGCAAAGATTAAGTATTGTAAATACAAACTAGTTGTTTTCAAGATGAATTGTTAGTCTTTTTAGAGGATTTAGCATTTAGAACTGAAGTAAAGTATGCATTTAATGTGTTCATTTAAACCTTACAAATGCCATTCTGAAGCTAGTAGAGAGTTCTTTGATTCTCATATGGAAATTAATGCAGAAGGATCAAACTATTCAGCTATATATACAGTTTTCAGTAGACCTCTAGTTTCTGTATTTCAGCTCTGTTTGTCAGATGAGTTTCTTCCTATTGAATTAGGAAGGAATTAAATTAGTTTAGAACTGTGTCTGTCGCTTATCTGTCAGGATGTGTCCTTGTAACGCATCTTCTCAAAAAGGAAGATTTTGGGGTGAGCAGAGTGTTGTTCTTTGTTATTAAGTAAATTATTCAATAGCTGCCTGTCTCAGGACTTGGACCTTAGAGCAGACTTGATGATTAAGATGACAGGATGAAAGTGTTGGAGCAGAAGTGTACAGTCCTTCAGAGCGTGGAATAGAGCCTGGGATTTCACTTTCATTGTACTTTTGCTATTGGTTTTTGGGAAGCTCACTGCTTCATTCAAAGCATAATGATTCCTTTTCCAGTTAGCTTTTGTGTAATAACCTACAACGCTATGAGCACAAGCTGAGAGGCTTATGATCTAAAGATTGCAATGGTATAGCATATATATATATATATATGAGTTGAACGTGGTCCCATGCAGAAAATTGCCCTTCTTAAGTTAATTAAATTAGTCTTTTAAAAATCTTAAAGATTTTAAAAAGGCTTTGTCTGCGTTTAAAAAACCCACAAATTCTATCTTCTTAGAATCATTTCTGTGGCTAATGTTCACGTGGTCTACGGACACCCGGATCTTCTTGCTTCTGTCACAAAGATCCGTAAAAAATTGCATTTTGCACATGGCTAGTGTGTGCGTATTTTCCGTTTGCCTGTCATTGGTTTGGTTGAACTGATTTGAGGTCTTCCAAAGACCTCATGGCTGCTGCTGAGTCAGGAGTCTGGATTCTCTAAACTAACGCTAAAGTCTAAAAACTCAGATATGTGCATCTTGGATTGGATAGCTGGATTTAACATGCATTTTTTTACAACGTATTTGTACCTGCTGCCTGTATCTGTACGTTACCTACCTAATGTAGCATAACGTTGCACCCAGCCCAAGATGAAAAGGAAAGGATTCTTTTGAAACGGGTCTGTTCTTGTGGAAAGATTTGTTGTAAAACAGGCAATGCTTTCTAATTGCATACATAAGAGAATATGTGAAGGTTGCACATATAATCGTAATTATTGCATTCCCTCACTTTTTTAATACGTGGCAATATGTAGAATGTTTAGTGGTTGTTGCGATGTCTGCTTTGTCAAATTTTATTTTGAGAGGATGTCAGTGACTTAATCATAATTAAGAAGGTGTATTTTACTAGATTTCAAACAATAACATCATTTAACACTTTCATTTGATTTTTAGTTTTTGTTGTTAGACCTTAAGGTTAGACCTTCCGAGTCATCTTTATAAAAAGAGTAAAACATGGGCTTTGTTGTCTTACCAGTGGAACCACCACTAGAAAAGACAGGACAGATTAAGGATATAGGTCAAGAAGATGGGACTGCAAACAGTGAGCATGGTGAGGAAGAAATGGAAGTTGAAAGTGAGAAGGAAGAAGAAAAACCAAAAGCTGGTGGGGCTTTTTCAAGTGCTCTGTCATCACTGAATGTTCTCCGCCCAGGTTGGTTATTGTAATATGTCTGATATGTTAATAAATGCTTTAGCCAGCAATTACAGCAAACTAATATATTTGAGATATTAGGAAATATTTTCCAGCAATATATCCAGCATCTGATAATTCAGGAAACTGCTATTTTCCAAAGCTGTTAAATTTTACAAGAAAATGTTTTACTACAGAATGCTTCATCTTGATGTCAAAAGCAAGAGTTTATCTCTCAAAGTGATGACAAACTGTAAAAAAATCTAGATTTGGAATAGCTGCCTTTACATGAATTTTAACTGCTTTCGATTCAGATTCTGTCTGAAGATGAATGTCTCATCTTGCAGACCTGTAACTGTCTCAAACATTTTCCTATCTCATTTTGGCTAATGAGGTTCTAATCAGGCCCTAAGGCCAAAGAAATCAGTCTGAGAAAGTATTTTTGAAACCAGTTTACTAATTGTTAGCTAACTGTGGGCAGCCTGCTCCCCAAATAGAAGATGGATGTCCTGGGTCCACAGACTTGGCTGTATTTAAAGGGAAAAAGAATTTCCTAGCCAACTCCCAAATCATTTTTCCTTTTAGGGTTAACTGCAAAGTGGTGCAATATGTATGTTATTGCATCTTTAAAGATATTGCTGGCTTGAATAGAGTAACTCATGTCAAGTATAAAGAGAATCTGAAATTCAACCTTTTGTCTGTGCCTAATCAAAGTAGTGGTAAAAATTATTCATGTTTCAAAAAGATGATTTTGGTGAATCATTCTTTATGTGATTTATTTAAGTTGCATTAATTGTGTTCTAGGGATTTTAGATCTTTTTAATTAGGTCTGCTTTTCTTGTTTCCCCTCGATTGTACAGTCTTCTCATGTTAGCTTTGTCTGGTTTGGTGTCCTCTTAATCTCTGAGCTGTCATCATCTGTTGAAACAGCTGATGTTTTTTGTTCCCCCCAATAAGAAGGGTTGGGAGCAATATCAGGACAGGAAGTGACACAGTCAAGAACCTCATTTTCTTTCTCCCTTTGGAATAGTCTGCTCCTGTAAAGGGCTTCCTCTTCTTTGGGAGTATTTCCCATAGGAACATCAGGCTCCTGCTCTTATGGCATATGAGCTGCTGGAAGCAGAGCCAGACTTTTTGGGAAAGAGCCAAGCTTTGAGGGTTTCTGGTCAGAAAGTTTGCATGTGCAGCTTATAAGTTGCTTGCAGTTATTTCTGTGAGTACGGATTTTTTTTTTTCCCTCTCAGATTTTTTTCTATTTGCAAAGATGATTTGGTAGGGTGGCAGAGATGAGTAATAAGAAGTCACAATACCTGTTTTGTTGCAGTGGTTGTTTAACGGTGCAAACATCTATCTCTAGGAGAAATTCCAGATGCTGCTTTTATTCATGCCGCTAGGAAAAAGCGTCAAATGGCTCGTGAACTTGGAGACTTTACCCCCGTTGACAGTGAACCAGGTAAAAGCCGCCTTGTTCGAGAAGATGAAAATGATGCCAGTGATGATGAAGATGATGACGAGAAGAGGAGGATAGTTTTTACAGTGAAGGAAAAATCCCAAAGGCAAAAGATTGCTGAGGAAATAGGTAAAAGCTTTTTAGAAGGACAGCTGATAAACACTCACACTGTTTTCACTACAAGTGCTCCCATTCAACATTTTTAAACAGTACATTTTTCAAACAGGCGTGAATCTGGAGTTAGATTCCATTGCTAAGGAAAAGTACTGCATAATGGAATCTGCGTATAAAATTTTGAGCACAAACTATGTTCCTGTGTTTGGAAGAACACAACTCAACTGAATCTGGTAGAAACTTAGACTAAGGATCAATTACTACTGTTCCTGTACTTTGTTTTTTCGGAAGTATGTACTTGTGAAAAGAAAAACATTAGTTCTTTGGCGTAGCATTCTTCTTGCTGACAAGCAGGTAAAATAACCTTTTGGAAAAGGAGAATTAGTAAGATGTATAGGATTTTAACATTGGAGGTATTTACCAGCAGTTAATTGCAGATTTGCCCATTGGATTTTTAAGTGGAACCTCTGTGATATTAATTCAGGCTAGCATCCTGAATTCCTCAGGAAGAGGAAAGGAGAGTGCACTCTGATGTTCCCACTGAAGCATGGTGTCTCAGGGTTTTGAATTCATACCCCTTACTATAAATACATTATCTTCTTTTTGTTACCTGTCTGTTTTACTCATGCTAAGGTATTGAGGGAAGCGATGATGAAGCACTGGTGGCAGGAGAGCAAGATGAAGAACTCAGTAGATGGGAGCAAGAACAGATACGGAAAGGAATCAACATACCTCAGGCATGTATTTAGTTGTGAACTCTTTTTGGTTTGTTTCTGCTTATATTGGCTAAGTCTATTACAAACTTGAATAGTTTACAGAAGGCTGTTTCATCTGAGAAGGTCAGTGTGTAACTTCTGATATTCTTTAAAGAGAAACGAGAGGTCAGATTTTAAGTATCTGGTGGTATCCGTTTGATTAGTCTCTCTGTTCTTGGTATAACTGATTGATTGTGGTGCTGTTAACCAGCATTTATTTGCAGCCTAAAACAGAGCTAGAATAATGCCACTTTGAAGAGACGTCTGTTTCTGTTTATCATTCCATTTGTAGGGTCTGTATAAACAGTGTGTGTTTCTTTGCTGTTTCTGTATCTTGTGTTGCAGCATGGAGTTGGAATTTGTAGCAGGTTGTACCATATGTTGTTTGTGCATTCAGTATAGTCCCAAACAAGTGGTTATTGTAGGAGTTATAGGCTGGTTAAAATTGTCATTTAATAACTTTGTTGTAAGTATAAATACTTAGAATGATAATGACACTAAGAGTTTGTCCGTTTAAGACGGTGCTTTGGAGGTCATTTGTTTCTTCCACCTTAGGCGTTGGGAGTTCTACACTTAAATGCACTTGATAATTATGTTTTGTAAATGTATCTGCCTACATTTTTCACTATAACATTTGAGATGTGAAAGAAAATAAATTTCTCACTTCTTTAAAGTCTAATATAGTCCAATTGCATTTCTTCTTCCACTAGGTTCAACCAAGTCAGCCTGCTGAAGTGAATAATCTGTACTACCAGAACACTTACCAGACACTGTCTTATGGTTCATCATACGGCATTCCATACACTTACGCTGCGTATGGATCATCAGAAACCAAGTCTCAAAAAACAGATAATACAGTTCCTTTCAAAACTCCCAGTAATGAGATGACTCCTGTTACTATTGATTTGGTAAAGAAACAGCTTAAAGACAGGTAGGACAGACCATCTTTTTAGACTTAAAGACCTGTCCCCTAGCTTTCTGTTCCTCAGGCGTCTTTTAGTCTCGGTGAGCAAACACAGAGTTTCATCGCTGGAAAAGTACTGACTGGCACATCAATTAAAAACAAACAAACAAAAAAAAAGGCAAAAAAAAAAAAAAGCTCAAAGTGAAGATGACATTGACACTTTGTTCGAAAATCTCCTTGGATTGCTTCTCTGGAAGTGAAGCTTTAAATATGAGGCCATTGATCTTGTCGAAGACAGGTCTGAGTTACATCTTCTGGACACTGCACAGTCTTATAGTCAAGAATTGAAAGGCCAGTGGGGTGTTTAGCTTGTCAAGTTGCATTCATTTGAACTGTGAATCAGATCTTTTTCCCCTTCAGTAGATAAAGAATTTAAATTTTAGTGCGTACAGGGTTTTTCTGGTTTAAACACTGTAATCTGCTTGTCAGGTACGCAAAAGGTCCTACTGAATGAGCAACCCAATTGCAGTGAGAACTCATTTCTAATGAACAACTTGCACTTTACATGTCTTCAAAATTGGTTTGTATGCCCCTTGTAGTGTTGCAGCCTTTGACAGTGAATCATGTTAGTAGAGGAATAAGACTGCTTTGTATAAGATGTAGATCTTTCCCCACCCTGCCCCCACCAAACCTTTTCCTCACAGTTTTATTTTAGGGCCAGCCGTGCACTATTCTAAGTGCTATCAACTCCTGTAAAAAATTTGTAGGATTGGGCAGTACAATGCATTCAAAGTAGTCTTAGCAAATTAATTTAAACCGTTAGCCTTACTATTTATGTAGAGAAGGGAGAAAGCGACAAATGAAAGTTAGAGAATATGTCTTTGCAGTATTTCCCATATATAGACTCGGTACTTGCACTGTCTGTATAATATCTCAACAGTCTGAAATATATAGACTTTTGGATGTAAATTTGCTATTTATCCGTTGCCCTTCAGGTTGGACTCTATGAAAGAATTGCACAAAGCTAATCGGCAGCAATATGAGAAACATCAGCAAAGCCGAGAGGACTCTACCAAGGCAATTGAAAGATTAGAAGGGTCTTCTGGGGGTATTGGTGAACAGTATAAGTTTTTGCAAGAAATGCGAGGGTATGTCCAAGACTTGCTTGAGTGTTTCAGTGAAAAGGTAAGGATGCAAAAACATTCATCTCTTTAAAAAAAAAAAAAAAAAAAAAAAGAGGGACTCTTAGTACATGCCAGACACCACATCTCCCTCTTTTTGAAAAAAAAAAACCCTGAGAACATATTCTTCTAAAGGTTTGGTTATTCAAGGGTTGAAAAGATAACTTTTCATCATGCTAAGTTGGTTATCAAAAACCTCTCTTTCACAGTGTAAGAGATCACTGACTTTAGATCACCTAAAAACACTTCTAGATTATATGTCTTTAGGATTTCGTTAGATACTCTGGCATTTCAGCTTTACTCAGATGCTGCTTTTTACTTGTGTTGGACATCAGGTTAACAAAAATAAGGGCTGAATTACAACATTTCTAGTTTCTGGAATGCTTTATGAACACAGTAACAAAAACTTGTGTTTTGTGTGTTGTTATAAACTTCCTTCTGCCAGGCAGTTTCACATACTTGGTATTGCTCTACTGTCTGAAGGAGAAAAGTTTTAAAATTAGTGTAGCTGTCTGAAGACACCCAAACTTAAAAATATACTTTTTTTCATGTAGTGTGATACTTATGTATAAGTTGAACTTGAAAATTTAGCCTTTCTTTCTTGTTATTCGTTATGCTTTAATTACTTTGTTGTAAATATAACAGAAGCTCCTGAATATATCTATATATTTATTTAAATATATATGTATAACACACATACTCAGGAGCTGTAAAATTCAGGTAGCAGTACATACGCTATTTCTTCGTTGTCTTCTGACTTGAATACAATAGTATATTACCTTCTTAATACATCAGCTGTCAGAATTACTTGAGTAATTGAAGCTATTGCTTACCTAGCTTGTTAGGTGTGGGAGAGGAATATAAAAGCATTCTGGTTGCTAATCAGTTAGACATTAATTTTGCAGCATTAGTGGTATTGGGAGAGGCCCGTCTTCAGTCCTGTAAGTGGGAGAGTAACTATGTCATGAACAAACCCAAGAAGTGTGGACCAGTTAGTTCGCCTAGCTAATTGATTAGTTACAATAGATAGCGCTCACTGAAGAAGCGGTATTCCTGACTCTGTATTGGCATTAGCCGTTGAGGTGTAGTAAAGGTACTTTCCTTTGCAGCTTTCTAGTGCTGGTTACCAGGTGCCTAAATTCTTGCTTAAAGATAACTTTTTATATTCTTTGTCTGAGATGAATTTTGTATTTCAGAAGACAAGTTAAATACCCATATCTCTAATCAGCACTTGCTTTCTAAACACCGCGTGTTAAATTTCTTTTGCGATAACTGTAAGCCATGTCCGGAGGTTCTCTTTGATAGCCCACGCTGTCTTGTTCAAATATTTTCTTTAAACAAATTGTTCTAGAATGCACGATTCTGAGTATAAACCAAGCCCTTTAGTCTCCCAGGTTTTGTATAAACCAAGAGAGCTTACTGGTAACTAATAGTGTAACAAGTTCAGTTCATAGGAAGGTTATTGATTTATCTAGCTATACTAGTAAATAAATCTACTCCATCCATTATACAGCAAATTAGCTGCTGGTAATTTAACAAACGGGCTTGTTAAAGTTGCTTTGTTACAATATACCTTTGCTTTCCTGGTAGCTGGTCTTTTAAGGATTCTATACCTCAACACCTTCCTCCCCCTTCCCACCCTCCCCATACCCCACCTGCCATGACAGTCCGTTGAACTTTTAAGATGTGATTTTTATCATCTCATGCTTCTTAGGGGCATTCACAGAGTTTTGCTGTTTTCATTTGGAGGCTGCTGAAGTTCCTGTACGTACAATGAGTTGCAAAATTAGGAGGTGACGCCACCAGTTTAACAGGAGCATTATGTCCTACGCATTTCTCAGTTCTTTGGCCAGATAATCTGTACTGTCGAACTACTATCAAATTCAAAAACAGTAGCCCACAGGACACCACAAAGTTTTATAAAAAGGAGGACAGGGGAGGGGACAAAACAAAGTAATAAAATCAGTATCAGTTTTTATTTAAATGAAATAACAAATGCAGCAGGACAGTAAACTCTTCTTATCTTTTGAGTGTAAAGGTAAATTACTTTCAGTTTTTTCTAGAACCTGTGGCCCTGAGTATTTCATATTTAAAGTGTGTGTGTGTTTATAATATATAATGTATGTAGTTGTTATGATTATAATATACATAAGCATATAAAATGTGTATCCATATGGGTAATAACAATATTTTCTGTATGTGTATATATACACACATATCCTAAATATGTATAAAGCTAGGTACTTCCCTGTCCTTTCAAATATGATGCTTTGATGCTTTCTCTATTTTATTAGGACTAGTCATAGTTATCAGTCGAATTCACATTGGTGCTGATCTGAATGAGAAAGTGGTTTGCTGAAGAAGCACTTACAGGTTCACAATATACTTGTCCACTCCAAAAGAGTCCATTCCCCTAGAGTTTTCTTGTACATGTCTTGACTTATTTTTGGAGAACAAAAAATATCATCATGAATTAGACTTTCTTCCCCCTGCCATCTTATTTCTGCACCTATTCACCATGCTCAAACTTTTGTGACCCCCAACCAAGCAAAATTTTGTTTGTATTCTATTTTGAAGAGATTCTGTATTTTAGAAACACTTTTTCTATTGGTAAGGTGCAGTAGAGAGTATAATGAGGTAGCAACTACACAAATTCTAGAAACAAGCAATAGAAAGGTCAAATTCTCTATGATTATTTGCTTTTCCTCTATAAATGATAAAACCAATGGAGTGGAAGATGCTTGCATGACTTCCGTCACAAGTAATTTCTGTCAAAATTATGCTTTCTGAGAAGGCTAGAAAGTGCTAATGGCGTCTTTACATTTTGAATGTAGGAATATGCAAGGGATACAGAAAGCTTAAATTGTTCCAAGCCTGTCTTCAACAGCACAGTTAGGTGAACTGTTCTTTTATCTGCAAAAGCAAGTTCTCAAAACACACTATGTGTGTCGGGGGGTGTACTGTAGGTTAAAATTACCCTTGTCATCTAAATGCTCAGAGAGCTTTCCACTTTTCCTCTTACACTGTCCTCGGTGGAAGTGAAGGAAAAAACCCCAGAACACTGAATATAAGGTATTGACTAAGCAAAACACAATGAATGAGAGCTGTAACTTTATAGTAGTCAGTGAAATTGTCAGTCGCTCATCAACCACAGTATTGATTATAGAAGAATAATGGCTTCTAAGTCTCTTGTGTTTTAAATAGGAAGTATTTTGAGTGGATTCATATTTCTGAATACGTAGCTGGGGTTTTTTAATCCTGAGGCAATTATAGAAAGAACCTCTGTAGATGCTTTGAAAAATTTTCCTTTAAGTTTTCAATTTTAGAATTCCCTTTTTATATGCCAACCTGCAGTAAAAATAGTATATTTTTATAATTATTTCTGTCTTCAAATTTGTCTTAAATTCAGATTATACACTTCCAGCGCTGGGATATTCCTTCCTCCTATTTCTCTCTACTCTGTTTTTTCTAAAAGAAAGTTGTTCCTATTTTGAGTTGGTGCAGAGTTGCTTTCGTGTTAATCCCTGTATCCAGTTTATACCACAGAGAGCTAGTATTTCTTTCCTTGTAATATCTCATAGATTCATAGAATGGTTAGTGTTGGAAGGGATCTTGAAGATCATCTACCTGTGTGTTGTTCTCAGATAGCTGAAATGGCCCTGTAGCTGTAATCTCTTAATCTTATATTTTACTGGAGGAGGTTCTTTAAAAGCTGTTGAGTCACGTTCTAAATTACATCAGGAAACAAGTTCTGATTTTATCTTTTATTTTGAAAAAAACCTTTAATCCTGGGAGGTAGGCAGCAATGAAATATTTGAGCTAAAAGGCTGGAAGACTTGGACTAAGCATATGCCATGGAGGTAAGGAGAATATGGCTTAAATTTTTATGCCAAAAGGACTTGCCTTTCCAAGTTAAGAGATTGTGAAAAGTTCTTATTTGCATTTGAATATTTATAATAATCTAACTTTAACATGTCCCAGGAAATGAATTTTTGCAAAAGTGAGCAATGAATCTGCTATTTAATGTCAGGAAATCCCTAGTTGTTATAATATCATCTATTTTTGTTATAGTTGTTACTGAAAATTTAGTCCACTTAAAAAAAAAAAAAGTGTCAGGTCTGATCCGACTTAAGTCTGTATCATTCAAAAGTTATACTTAATGCATAACTCGCACAAATTGTACAATTTTAATGGTAGTCTACAGTTGTTGGTGTAACATGTTTATACACTGTTTTATTGCATTTCAGTAATAATATTTCAGCATATGCTAATAAGAGTTACAGCAAAACAATACCTGCTGGCTTCAGGAGGTTAGATTCATGCTTTTTGTTTTTTCACTGTATACAGTCAGGTTATTTTCTCATTAAAGTGTAGACTAATATTACATTCTTGTTTAAAGACAGAGAGGAAACAGTGAGGTCTTGAGAATTGTAAGCACTGTAACACACTTGGTACAAGAGTACTTGAAATAACATTTCACACTCTCTGGTTGTCTTACTGTGTAGACTCATTCAATCAACAAGTTATTTTCAGAATGCTGTTTCTACAGTTGAAAGCTGTCAATGTTAGATGCATGCATGTTCTTCACATTGAAATACTTACTGGTCGAAGTGAAACAAATGGGTAAAAGGAAACAGTTTGTGCTGCTAAAAGTACAGTGACAGGATTATGCTTCGGAATAGTATGGTACCCCAGAAACTAAGCACCTGAAGAATTTGATATTACGTAGTGTGTTATATTTTTGCAGGTGCCTCTGATTAACGAGCTTGAATCCGCAATGCACCAGCTGTACAAACAGCGAGCTTCCCGCCTTGTCCAAAGACGACAAGATGATATTAAAGATGAATCTTCGGAGTTTTCAAGCCATTCAAGTCAGTCCATCTTGAAGGTTTTTATTATTCATTAAACAACCTTGTTTACTTAGTATGGCTTAATTTAAATGTAAATGTTTAAAGTATGACTGTCGTAAAGTTTATCCTTACTCTTGAGATAGGTAGAAGCAAGTTTAGAATAAAAGTTCTCTAATCTGTTTTGTTTTAAACTCAAAGCCACTCTAACTCGTGACTTTATCTCTCCTTTCTGTTGCTCTTAACTGTATTTTCTCTTTCCTAGCACTGAGAATGTATGCACAGTGGCAGTGGTAGTAGTGGTAGCATGTGACTCCCAATTTTCCTCTTATGTCAGGACTCTCTTTTTTTTTTTTTTTTTTTTTAAACTTCCTTGAATCTATAGATTTCCTGTAACATATACAGTTAACTCTGTACAAAGCCATGAAGCTCTGGGCTAGAGTTGACTTCTATCTAATGCTCTGTTTTGTAGGCAGCATAAGTATTTCATTTCAGACACTTAACTGGTAAAGCTAAGGAACTGGAAAATACTGGTGCTATTGTTAAAATTCAGACCAATACAAACTGACCCTATATGAAATACAGCTTGAAATTAGCCAGTTAAAATACCTGCTGCTTACTGTGAATGTGTGGATGGGGGATTCTCACTGAAGAGTTTTCTTGCGGTGATTACTCTTCAGTATGTAAAACTCTACAAAAGTACAACTGTTAACTTGGATGGAAATATGCATTCCTTGGAGGAGGTTTTATTCAGCATGTTAAACGACGGGTAAAATATATCAATAGGAGTTTTCTTTCTGCTTTTGAGAGCTTCCCATTTTTAAAAATTACTTTGTCTGTCCTATTGCTGGCCTAAAATTCTATAATAAAAGCAATTTCCTATTCTGTCACAGTGTGTCCAGAGCGATAAGTTTTATTAATACCATTAGACAGAACTTTCCAAGGGTGATAAAGCATTAGGGTATCAGAGTTGGCCATCCCTTTACAGTGTGGTTCTCGTACATACTCCTTTTAGGACTTTACTTGGAGCCCCAGGCATCACATATAGGTCTTATAGTTTTACCATGAAGATTCTGTTGTGAGAACTAGAAACTTAAGGTACTAGAAACAGATTTCCTAAAGGAAGCTTAGAGTGGATTATTTTAGACTGGAATTTAATGGTGGGGTGGGAATAGTTGTCATTGTCAAGGCTGAGTTTTAGAGAGACATCTTATTTAGTATCTGGGAGTCTTCAGAATAAATTTCACTGTGTCTAGAAATAGTTCGGTTCTGTCCCTCAGATTATCACAGAAACTAGGAACTGATGCCAGCCTTTGATTTGATGTGTGTTGCAGACATAGACAATCTGCTTTTGTTCATACAGTTTCAGAACACTAAAGAGCTAGAAGTGAATTTAAGTGTGTCTGCCAGCTTTTGTTTTATTTCTGCATAAAGACAAGTAGCTCAGCTTCGAATAACATTTTAAAATATTAGATAATGGTGGTTTCGTCTGTATGTTAAGGCTCTTAAGAATTCTGGTATAGAATTGGAATACTGACATAGAACATCATTAATATTTTTAATGATGGATTTGTAAAAAGATTTAGATAGAGCATGTAAACTTACTCCTGAAATTTGGGTAGGCTTTTGTTTAAATTTTGATGTTTATATTTTACTGGGTGGACTTGAGCACTGGCTCACATTCAATCCACTTTTAAAAGCTTATCTGAAAAGGATGAACTGGAAACACTCTTGGGTCTGCCTGCTGGTTGCTGATTGGCTTTACTGGTTAGCTGTGCTGTTTTGTATGATCAGGAACATCTATAATGAATCACAGCTTAAAAAGAGAAGGGAAAATGATTTATTTTCCTGTAGATTCTGATGTGGTTTAAACTTTAGGCAATCTAAAGCATATAAACTTAGAAAACACTATGACTAGAACTCTGAAATAACTTATATTCCTGCTCTGGTCACTCTTCTCTGCCTTTCTTTTGTTCATTTTCCTTTCAGAAGATACATGGTGAACATGTTTATGTAAGGAGCACTTTTTATCTTGAAACGTTCAATTTAAGCAATTTCTATTAAAACTGTTGACTTTTATATCGTTGGGCACTGTTGTGAGAGGGACAAGAGTGAAGTATGGTGAAAACTATTTGACATTTTAGTGGAGACGCTACTTCCTCTTTTAACCTCTACACTTGCAAATTCAGGCTTCTGGGTGCACCTTTTCAAAAACTTCGACTTTCTAGTTCAAATTACACTTAGTTTATAGTAGGTAAAAGGCTCTTATGAAACTGCCTACAACACATTTATGCAATCACAGATAAGCATTTTAATTTTCATCAATGGAATTTTACAGATAAAGCACTGATGGCACCAAATCTTGAATCTTTTGGACGAGACAGAGTGATCTATCAAGAACAAGTGAAGCGTCGGACTGCAGAAAGAGAAGCTAGAAGGTAGGGTACTGAGATTTCTTGTCCACTAGGAGTCTTTGCCTGCTTGCAGAATACAATTGTCCTGTGTGATGTACTAACGTAAGTAGCAACGTTTGCTCCTTTCCTGCAAAGGGAAGAAATCACTTAAGCTGGTATGCTGGGCAGGGGTATTTTTATATATCCCAATTTAGCATGCAAGTGTACAAAACAAGGCACCATTACGTGATAGTGATTTAAAAATCACTAAAAGAAAGCATAGTAAACCCATTCTGTATCTATATGGTCTCTGCTGTTTTCTCTTCCTTCCATTGTTTGAGGCAGCAACATAGAGGATTGTTTGAGGTGATGACACAGCAAAAGTTTTTTTCAACCTGGGTTTCCTTGCATTAAAAATTGTGACAAGCTTAGGCAGTTCTGTTCATGGGGTGGGGGGCAGGGGGGGAAGTAATAGCTGTTTTTATACTTATGATCACTTTCAGAGCTCGTCGTAGACAAGCAAGAGAGCAAACTGGGAAGATGGCAGATCACCTTGAAGGCCTTTCCAGCGATGATGAGGAAACTTCAACGGATATTACAAACTTCAACATGGAGCGAGGTTAGAAAAGCTACTGAAGTTTTATGTAACAAAGTATAGAACATTTACCAAAAAAAAAAATAAAATCCAAATGCAGCCCTGTCCATATATTTCACCATATTTTGGAGAAAGTTTAGAAACTGTTCCTTGCTGGATCATCAATGTGACCAAAACAGTCTCTTTCACTAACCTGTTGTGCAGCTTGCAGCTAACTAAATACTCCATCCTTAGTGAGATTCCTTTTTATTTAATTCAAACATTCTTTTGCTAACTTTGCTAAGTTGAATGATCTAGATTAGAAATTCAGTGTGGCTGAATTGCTCTTTGTAACTTGGCACTTTAATGTGTATGAAAACCTTTTGTAGGAGTTTCATCAATTTCTGAGCAAGCATACTATTTCTAAAGCTTTTTTTTTCTTGTCATTTGTAGCTCTCATGTTAGTCCAGAATCAGCAGTGAGCTATATAGAACAGAGGAATGCACTTTGGACCTGCTGACTTTATTTGTAGCATCTCTTCTTGATCCCAGTGTGAAAAGTCGTATGTTTATATGACATAATCTCATCTTTCAACAGCTGTGTCTCTACCTGCTGTGTGTACTAGTTATGTTAGTTGTGTGCGGGTTACTACTGTAACTGAACACTTAAAACTGTGGCTGCAGCAAAAATGACTGATTAAAATGAAACTAACCCTGGGAAGTAGTAAATATGAAGGGAAAACAATATATAGAGAAGCTTTGGACTGTATAGAACATAGGTACTGTAAATACAACAACAACAAAGAAAAAAGGAAGGTGCTAATAGATTGTAATGGTTGCCCAGCGCTAACAGCTGTGTTATGTTCAACAGTTTAGTATGGTGTCTGCCAGAATCTGCTCTGTCTGAAGGGCTGATTCAGCTGGCTGATCTGAGATGCTCTCCTGTACTTGCACTTGGATAAGCAAAGTTGTAGAATAACTTGGGTTGGAAGGGACCTGGAGATCAGCTGTTCCAAATGCCCATGCAGAACAAGGTCGTCTTTGAAGTTAGATCCACACTGTTCTCTTACCTGTATGAATACACCCCAATTCATCACTAGTCCTATGTCTGGTAACAGAAAATCATTGTATGAAATGTTTAAAGCAAGACCTATGATAAAACAGTGTATCAGAGAGTACTCATGTTTTTATTGCTCTGTATATTTGAGGTAGAAGTAAGAGGACATTTAAAGGTGATGTTTTTTTTGGTTCTGTTCATAGGAGTTAGTTGAGGCCAGTGAGCATCAAAGTCTGTCTTGAAACAGGTATTACAGGTGATTAATTTACTACTATTTTTCTCCCCCACCAGATCGTATATTGAAAGAATCCAGCAAAGTTTTTGAAGATGTTTTGGAAAGCTTTTACTCAATTGATTGTATTAAGTCACAGTTTGAAGCTTGGCGCTCAAAGTATTTTGCTTCTTACAAAGACGCTTATATTGGCCTCTGTTTACCGAAACTGTTTAACCCTTTAATCAGACTTCAGCTGCTGATCTGGACTCCTTTGGAGGTAAGGTCCTGTGCAAGCAACTTCTGTGTAAGCTTCTGTATAGTGGTTCTTTCACACCTCTGCAGAGTGGAGTGACTTGTGCCTTTGATGCGCGCTTCTCGTAAATGTGTGTTCTAGGCATGAAGTTTAAAATGGGCATCTCTCTTGGGGTGAAGCTTTTCTGAGGAGTTTCTGGACTGTTGTCCTCCATGTTGCCAGCAGGCCAAAATTCAATTCAGCCCATGTCAGTACCTTCTTTAGTGAGTGGTGTAGACCAAAAAGCCAAACAGCTTCTTAAATAACATATTTAGGTTTTAAAATATGTAAGAGAAAATTGTGATTCTAGAGATGTTGTTTCTTCAGAAGTGGAACGAAGAAGCTTGCTTTTATGTTGATTTACAGCCTATGTTATGTATCTTTCTTTCACCTACACCTTCAGACCCTGTAGAACTCTGGCTGTCAATTTTCAAGTCTTCCTCATAGTACTCGTTGCCCAGTTATTAGGTAGGGAACATGGGAAAAGCAGGACAGCATTGTTGCAGCCCAGTATCCCTGGCACGTGTTCATTGTCCAGCCTGTGTGTGTATGCTGACGTGAGTAGCCAGCAGGACAAACAGTTCAGGTAGCTTTTGACTCCCACTCTCTTCTTCCTACCAGTGAAAGCTCTTGTAAGGTACTTCTGCTGCAGTCAGGTGCTTATTTTCACAGTATTGGTAGGAACCTGCTTTTTTTTTGCCATGTTGGCTTTTACTGGGGAATGGGAGTGGGTCAAGGCACAGAGTAAGTGCAATTGCATAAGCTTGCGGGTTTTTTAGGAAACTAGGCTAATAAGGCAGATTGTCTTCTCCCCTTTCAAAATTTCACTAATCTACAGCACCGTCTGCAGATGTGTCAGCCTATCTCACAAATAACTGAATCTCCTTTTTTCAGAAGTCTTTTTTTCTTGACTACTAAGAGAATATTTGTTGAAGGGGATCTTCTGTTGGGTCTGCTCTGATTGCAGAGGAAGGGAAGCAAGAGTTGAGCTTCAGAGAGCATTTGGAGTATTTAATTTGAATAAATGATGGAAAATCTATGAAAGGTGTCCTCACTAAATTTAAAACTTTTTTAAATTCTCCCTTCCCCAATGCTATTTTTATGTGAGTTCCCAGGCTGGCAAAACAAAACTCAAATTAGTTGGAGACGTGGTACAGAATTCTCAAATCTAATTGTTTTCACTACTCTGTTTTCATTTTAGAAGTTAAAATCTGTAGGGTAACAGCTGCCAAAAAAAACAGTCTTACTTCCATTGTTTTCACTTTCATTAGATCTAGTGATTGTGTGGTTGTAGAATGAATTGGTTCATTTCACTGATTTATGGAAGATTGACCTTGCTCCCCATCCTTTCTCAGGTTTTAGTTGGGTTGCGTTGTCCATATATACGCTAATCTGACTGTGGTGGCACAATTAGCAGTGTCCAGGCAAAGAGACAGAATGTTTTCTTCATTTCTCAGGAACCCAGCTTGTCTATGTTTCTGAAGGAAATAGCATCACTGCCTCAGAAGTAGGTGAGCCAAAGCAGGAGGTGAAGTAATTTGCCCATCCTTGTGCCAGATTAAGAGACTATTTGGTCTTGAGGCAGTATATCTTGGGGTTTTTTTTATTATTTCCATTGTAGTTGAGTCCCTGATACACAGACAGAAAGGACTAGATTTTCGAGTTGTTACTGTGCTCAATTGCTGCTTACCCTGCCTGCTTAGCGCACTTGGTAGGCTGTTTTAAAGTAGTTTTGTTCTGGTTTGTGAGTGTGTCATACTTGCATATATAATACTTTTTTTTCTTTTTAATGTGTTGAGTTCAAATCTCTGTTTAGGAATCTAACCTCAATTCTTTTTATTATTAGGGCAAGTGTCGAGATTTTGAGACTATGCTGTGGTTTGAATCATTGCTGTTTTATGGCTGTGAAGAACAGGAGCAAGTGAAAGATGATGCTGATATTTCACTATTGCCTACCATTGTAGAGAGAGTTGTTCTTCCTAAATTAACAGGTATAGTCTTAGAAAGAAAACGGGGGAAAGGGGGTATATGTGGAAGCTGGTGCTTGTTTGTGCTTTCAGACTTTACTGTTTTGTAAATTATTGTCTGACTGTCTTAGTACCTGTATTTGAGTATTTGCAAAGTGGAGTAATTCTTTAATCTCTTACAGTGATTTCTGAAAATATATGGGATCCTTTTTCTACAACACAAACATCTAGAATGGTAGCAATTGTCCAGAAATTAGTAGATGGATATCCTTCAGTGGTGAATGCAGAAAACAAAAATACACAAGTAAGTTGTTTTTTCTGAAATGGCTTGGATAAGTTAAGGAATTTGAATATATTTTTAATACACTGTATTGGAGAACACAGCATGCTTAGTGAGGAGCAAGAAATAGAATTTTGCAATTATATGATGCTCTGCAGCCTAGCTACGGAGAGTCAAGTGCGGTGATAAATTAGGAGGAGGAACTCAGTGAAGTCTCCCCAAAATAGATGCTAGAGCTAAAAAGAGATACTTGAATGTACCAAGACTTGTCATCTGCAGTTTTGCTTTAAGGGTCAGCTACAAATAGTCAGGGTCTTTTTTTTTAGATCTTTGTAACCTTTTCAAATGTATTGTCTTGAAATTCGGTTGTTGTACTTATCTTCTATGAATACAAGAACTGATGTGGTGAGTTCAGGTGCTGTAACTGATGCAGTATATGCATCACCTTTAGAATAATGGGAGATAGGCCAAAGTGCATGTGTACGGGGAAGTTAGCACAATACTAAAAATTACAAAAGTCCTGACCTCATAGTAGCTAATTGTGTAGCCAAGCTTAACCATGAAGTAATTCCATTGCCTTCAGTTTTTATTGAAAGCATCAAATTTCAGCTCTCTTAATTATTATAGGCTTCTCTAAGACTTTATTAATGTGTGCTTAAGTATGTATGCATTTTACTATTAGGGTCACAGATGTTCTTTGTTGCTTTGAAAATCAGTTTCTGAGTGGTTAACTACTAAGCAGTGCTTTGGACACTTTTTAAAAAAAAATTGTCTGTTTCAGATGCTTTTAAAGGCATTGTTGCTAAGAATGAGGAGAACACTAGATGATGATGTATTCATGCCCTTATACCCAAAAAAGTAAGTTTGCTTTCAACTGTGGTGTTAGATCTTTATTCGCAAGTTGGTGTCTTCTGTCCGTAGTTGACGGGTTTTTTCCCAGTACGGTTCACTGGCTGGATACAGGAGATCTTTCATTACCGTGCTGTGAGGATTTAGCAGAGACAAGCAGGATGAAGGGAATATTTATAGAAATGAACTGTGTGTGGGAAGGAGGAAGCCAGCAAACTCCAGACAGAGGTGGTCTTGGTTGCTCATTAAAGAAATCTCTTACTTTCCAGCATCTTAGAAAACAAGAACTGTGGTCCATATTTGTTTTTCCAACGTCAGTTTTGGTCCTCTGTTAAGGTAAGTCAGTAAATACATCTGGTAAATCTTTGGTCTAGACAGTGTAGCAATAAAAGCCTCTTCAAACTTGTGGAAAATGGTAGACGGAAATTGCTTCAACTTTAATTGAAAGAAGTCTAAATTAGGATTCTTAGTCTTTGATAATGCACTGTGTCCTCTTCAAAAGATTGCAAAGTGAAAGCACCATCATTTTAACTTGGGCATTGTGGGTTTACTTAGCATACTCAGCCCTTTTTTCTTAATGTCATTGTGCTTGTCAGAATAAAATATGCTTTTATTTCACTGATAAGGAATGAGAGAGCTTGGTTGGGGTTTTTTTTTTTTGTATATATATAGCGTGAGAATCTTCATAAAAATAACTTGGCCCCTTTTGGAAAGCTCACTGCGATTTGTAAAGTATAAGAGCATTTGTGTGACATCTGTGTGTGTGGAATGTGCAGTGTAGAGTTTGCAAGGGTCTGTAAGAAGCTATGATTGATGTAGTTCATTTCCAATAAAAGGCTGTGAAGAAAATTAACTCCCAATTAAACAGGAAAATAAAGTATGAACCTGCTGATCTCCATGGTCATGCAAACAGAACTCTTATCTGGAATTTTCTATTTAAATTGCAGCAGTGAGGGAGACTGTGTTCTGAATAGGTTTGCAATCACTTAGTTTACTGAAAATATTTGGCACTGAATTGTTTCACTTTGCAATAAAAGTCAACTTCTTAAATGCTGTCTAGAGCAAAAAATGCACAAACATTTATTAAAATGCTGTTGTTAAAAGTGAAATAGGTCACTTGTTTAGGGCTTGTGTCTCTAAGAGTGAGACTGACTGCTTCTGCCGGTATCTACCAGAGCCCAGGCAGTTTAGAACTATGCGTGCTGTTACTACTGTCTTATTTTAGGGAAGCATTAAAAATACAGCTCTCTTGCGCTAGCAAGTCAGTTATAGCATCACAGACAAGCAGAAATAGAAGCTGGGAGGCAAGCGCTGGCTTACTGTTTCCTTATGATCTGTGTCAACAGTAAACTGCTGGCTGCCTTCGTTTGTACAAGACTGGCAGCAGTTCTCCACAGGCTATATGCCAGTGGGGAATAACAGCTGTACAGTTGGCTTAGCCAGCACTCCCCCGTGACGCTTTCTGTGTCTCTTGTGTCACCGTGCCTTGGAAATAAGGCCTTGACAGCATAGCTGGGGATTTCATCGGCAGTGGGGGCTGTGAATTTGCCCCCTTGTGGCGTATGCTAGGCCTCACTTGGCTTGACATTGACATCAAATTCTGAGAACACGGTGGCCTAAAACTTTTAATTCTTGTTTTCTGATTTCTTGTGCAAAACAAGAGCAAAGTTGTGGTGGGGGTGGTTGTGTGAGAATTTGTAACACTCTAAGCTGGTACTTTATGAATTCTGAATAGTTTTGAAACTTAACAGAAGGCATATTTCCACTGCTCACCTTGGCCATCCTGTTGCATTTGAAGAGGCAGTAGGGTGTTTGATCACCTTCCTCGTTTCAGTACATTTTTAGATAATTATTTTCCCTGTGTTGTATTTTCAGTTATTAGGAAACTTTCTCCAGTGGTATGGAATCCTTTCAAATAAAACTCTCCAGGAACTGTCAATAGATGGTCTGCTAAATAGATACATTCTTATGGCTTTTCAAAACTCTGAGTATGGAGAGGACAGCATTAAAAAAGCACAAAGCGTAAGTAAAAGCAAACAATGTTTTAAATCACTCGAAATTTGTGAGTTAAGGAAAAACGTAGTTAAAACTTGAGGTTACCTATAAAATCTTGTCTTTGATATATTAATATTGTAATGTCAGTGAAAAAAAAAAAATTTCTTTTTAAATACACAAACTATGAAGCGTACATAGTTTAGGTATGGTATAGGTTTCAGTGGTTTACTGCCTGAATTTTGGATCACTCCCCCTGCCTGGTTTCACTCAGTTGGACCTTGTCACTGCAGTCTTATCTGGTAGACTTTGCACATCATGATAGATAGCTTTTAAAATTTTGTTACCTTTTGTTTAACTTTCTTTTTCCTGTTATGTCTAGGTAATTGCTTGCTTTCCTAAACAGTGGTTCACTAATCTAAAAGGAGACAAGACTATTTCTCAGTTAGAAAACTTCTGTAGATACCTTGTTCATCTGGCCGATACAATTTATAGAAACAGCATTGGTTGCTCTGATGTAGAGAAGAGAAATGCAAGGTAACTTACTCTTGAGTTAATGCAATTCTTGCAGTGCAAATCTTGTGCTTTGTGTTATTTTGCTGATGCATGCAAACATGGGTAAATATCTCCATACTGCTACATGTCATTTGAAAGAATTTTGAATTCAAACTTAAAAAATATTATGGTACGGCAGATGGGGAGATTTTTAAGGTGAGTGAAGACAGCAACTGCTGGAAATCTTGAAATATTCGTAATGCATTTTGCATTACTGCTAAGTGTCCCTGATTCTGGCAAGTTTTGTAGTTAGTGGGTTTGGATTTTTCCACCTTGTGAGCCTGTGGCAGATTCTTGCATAATGTCTTCTAAATTACAAATTGTGCTTTTGTATACAGTACAGAAGTTCTGGCTTTATTTACACAGCCGACTAGATTAACCTGTTTTCCTCTAGAGTGAGAGTCATTTTATTTGTATCTGATAACTAGCATAATTAAAAGTTTGGGTTAGATGTGTAAATGTTACTGCTGGCCAAGTAACCTGAAATGCTATGGGTGTATCATTTTAAGCAATGCTAAACTTAAAAACCAAATTGTTGCACGGATACACCGGAATAACAAGACTGGAGGATTTTTTACTCCTGTGCTGTTGCATGAGAAGGAGTCATTTCAAGGTCAACAGTTCAGTTGTTCCAGCAAACGTGAAACTTTGAAAGATGAACCCTTGCTAACTGCATTAGTCATTTGTGATAGCTGAACTTGCTTGAGCCATTATTGAGTTACTCTTCAATTATTGAGGCTCTCTGGGGGATTAGATGATTCTCCCTTTTTGATCTTAGGCATAGCACTGAAACATAGAGAGAAATTTCCCTTAAACCATAGCAGAAAAATCTGGGTTAAGAGGTGTTTTTTTTTTTTTTCTGGTATCAGTATTTTTTACAGTTAACGTGTTGGTTATTAGATATTTTTCTGCCTTTAGAGTCACCTTTGGCTGTGGCACATGAATTGTCTCATTTTCAGAGAACACCAAGCTTTGTGCTACACAGGGTTGTGCTCAAACAACTTTTTATCCACTCTCAGGTTATCCCTCAGAACTTTGCGTCCAAAGTATAATAGCAATGTCACATACCAATTTAAATTTCCCCATGATCCAGATTCAAAGTAGACTCGGTACTCCTTCTTTTCTAAAACCAAAACGCATAGCCTAGCATGATACTGGAATTGAAGTGAAGGAGTTGAGAGAGAATCCAGTAGAGATTAAACTTCTCTTTTGGTAGCCTAACTTTCTTTACCAGCTGAAATGATAACATGGTAAAACTTTGTATTGGAAGAGACACATCCAATTATTCCTTTTCTCATAGTGAATTCTAATTTAATTTCTATCTTCTGTCCTGCTTTTTCCTGGCATTTAACAAATCTGTTGCCATTGCCCCCATTAAGCAGATAAAATAAGTCTGCAGCAGAAATATTAGTTTTTATAACCAAAGAATGTCATGTCTTTTCATATAAAACCTAGTTGTTTGAAACAAAAACGCATTAATTTCTGCTGAGAGGGAAGTGTATCTTTACCTATGTCTGTTGGTGCTAGTTTTCCAAGCGTTGAATACTTTTTCACAGGTCAGCTAGGTACATTTTTAAGATTAATTTTGAACTGCTAGTACTTTTTGTGAGACTGGTCTAAATTTCATGTCCATCCTCCTAGCAAGATAGCAAAATTGTTCTTGACAGCTGAAGAAGTACAGTCCTCCTAGCAGTTTGTTCCCTCTAAGCTTCCTAGATTTACCTGAATTGTAATGCAGTTTATTGGCGGCAAGCTTCGTACCCTTTTAGGGCATGCATTAAAGCATACTTGCTGCCTTGGTTTTATTTTGGGGTTTTTTTGGCTTACGCATTAGTTACCAAGAGAGCTGTGACTCATTGCACAGTGCCATAAGTAATCCAAGACTTTTTCTTGAGATTATACTGCATCTAGTATTAAACCATATTGTATGATTAATTCCTACTCCCAAAATACATTTTTCAATTTCACTACAAAGCTGATAACCAACTCATTTCATCAGACAAAGCAAGTGGAGGAGAGGGTGATGTGAAATTATCTGAAACTAATTTGCTATGTGGATTCATAATGTAGTCATCTGTTGATATATTAATACTTGTACATGAATGTTCCATTCCTGTATTTACTTCTCCTTTCTCTTTTTCAGGGAGCATATAAAGCAGATCATAAAGCTTCTAGCAAGTATCCGAGCACTGGATCACGCTGTGACAGTTGCAAATGATCACAACGTAAAAGAGTTAAAGATTTTAATAGAAGGAAAATAGACTTTTCCGTCAACTCATTTTGAGCTTTAAACCATTCCTGATGTGTAATTTATGTACATATGTAAAGTTTCTTAAACTGTAAAGTATTGATCTTTGTTTTAATACAAAGTGCATTCTTATATACAGCATCCTGAAAAAAAAAGAAAAATTGACTTCTTTGAAAATAAAAATCGAATCCCAAGATTGTCATCTTTCCAGAAATCAGATTTTCCTTAAAGTTTCTCAAAATCTTGTTTACAAAAATACTTTGTACCCATGATTAGTAGTCATCTACTCCTGTTAATTGTTCCATGGTTAACTGGAATGTGTATAATATATTATGTGTAATACAATGTATGCATATATTTATACCACCATGTTGCTTTCACACTGGATATAGAGGTCTTGTACTGTTGGAATAAGCTTTTCATTTGCTAAAATACTTATTTTGACAGTAAAATGATCATAGTGCTGGTCAAAAGGGCAGGCAAAACATTAAATAGGTGAATATCATTTGTGCTAAAGACTAGAGACACTATCAAATGGAACCTGACTTTTAAAAAGCAGCTGTGCTGCACTCAAATTGGAATAGCTAAAAAATTATTTGCAGCCCAAATATGAAATTCTTAAGGCTGTTCTTAGAAACAAAACAGAAAGGAAAACCCAAGTCAATGCGCAATTACTTTTTTTTTTTTTTTTTAATACAGGCATACAATGAGAAGTTGTGATTATTGCACAAGTATACATGGCAGACTTCCTAAGCCCCAGATACCTTTCATTTTGTAGGAGTAATAGTTTACCCATGAACTCTGGACCCTCCTTCCTTGTGCAAGTTGGTTAAATTCACTGTTTGTGGTTTGTTTGTTTGGGTTTTTTTTCTTTTGTAATTTCATACGTGGAACCTGTTTCTTCTAGTCGGTATGGCTAAAGATGTCAAGCAAAATGAAGGTGAAGAAAATTTTATATCCTATGATTTGAAGTATTTATATTGTAGTAAATATTCAAATGTTACACTTCCTACTAAATACCATCTAAGAATAGTCTTGCAAAGCATTTAATTTAGATGTAAATTAAAAAGAAAACACTTTAAAAATCTGGTGATTTACATTGGAACACTAGTGACTTGATCTTGAGGTCCAAGGCGCGGGGGAACAGCTGTGATAGCCTTGGATTAAGAGCTCTTTCCAGGTGTGCCCTACTTTTGGGGGGAACTGTAGCAATAAATTGGCATACTGAATAACATAAGAAGTCATTGTATCTTATGCTCATGTCATGTGGTATAAATGAGTATATTTACAAATGTACAATTTGTAACATGCACACTTCATTTGGACACTGAACAGTTGTATTTTTTCTGAACTGTTGGGATTGACGGAGTACATTCAGAAATATCTGCTTTTAAAAATTGTTTCAATAAACTGGTCTGTCAAGGAGCTGTCACAGTGCAACTTGGTAAGCTTTATTCCTTTAGGAGGGAATTCCTGAAGGAAATGATATGTGTGCTGGCTGACTATTTCAGTATGTCAGACAGAAAAAATCGTCCTTAGAAGGTGGATTTTTGGAGTGAACAAAACCCTTTACTTTGAAAAAGCAGTAGGATAAACAAAGAGATTTTTTTTTTTTTTTAGGAGGAACTGTACAGAGACTTTTCTGCATCTTAACGCATGACTGCCTTCTAGTCACAGGATCTCCAGAGGTGAGGATGGGGAGTTCAGACACCTTTTGCACAGTCTACTTTGGCTACTCTTTCTAGAGCTGCTGCAGTATAAAGCTCAGTGAAGGATAACTTCCTGGCTTCAGGATAAAGTGTTTATCACAGGCTTTTATGGTACAACAAAACTACTGCTGGTATTCAGAATAGCTGCTACCCGTACGCCTGTGATTTGGGGGAGTGGGTGGTATATTCTGTGGACGGAAAAAAATATGCTTAAGCAGTTCTCAGACCTGCACTGCTCAGTTAAGGTGTTGTCCAACAGCATAGTTACTGTTTGCAAATGAATGTAAACAGCTAATATGACTGCAGGGGTGAAAATGTACTTTATTTCTATTTGGGTATTTTAAACAATGGCATTGCTTTGACTGAAACTGCTGAAACAGTTGCAGAAACTTAGAAGCCCGTCCTCTCTGAATATATTAACGTAAGTGCACATTGTGTAGTGTCAAATTTGTTCAGAATCAATAACAACTTCAAATGCCAAAGCTTTTCACTGCTTTTTCTACATCCAGAACTTTGACTGCTATCAAATACTGAAGCCACAAGGCAGCATATTCAAAGATTTCAACACTGGAAAATAAGGAAAGTACTTGACCGGGAAGTGTCAGTTTGGATTTTCAATGACAAAATTCTTCAAACGCTGCGGGTAATAAAGCTAGAGGGTGCAGGAAGAGGGTTGGAGTCAACTATTCTCTTTTGGTGCCAGGTGCCTCTGTCAAAAAAGGTGGCCTGTTCACAAAAGTTGGTCAACAGTCATCCCTCTGCTCTGAAAGCCCTCTTCAGCTTTGCTCTGCTGTCCACCTGGTCTCCCTGTGGTGGGGCTGGGCTGGGCTAATAAAACAACACTAACTGGACTTAGTTTTGGAAATCATGGTTATTCACACTCACTACTGCCTCTCGGAAGAATACTCATAATGAGTCATTCCCTCACTCTCCCTGGCTACAGTTCAGGGAGGAGGAAAGCTGTAGGTTCAAGCCATTGCCTGTCATCTCAAAATTTGCTTTTCTTACAAAACACTACAAAATTTAAAAGCAGGTTTGTAACTGCTGTTTCAGTAGGTGTGCACACTACTAATGGAGCACCAGACTAGTGGAGCAGGAAAGCTCGAGACACTGATTATTAAAAATACAGGCATTTTGCTCCAATTCGGATTGTGACTAGGACTGTAAGGGAGGGAATGAAGAGAATGTCTTCCTTGTAACCTCATTATAAATTGTAGCTACACAGAATCTCTTTTCGAGATAGCGTGTAGTCATTTTCCTAATTAACTGCTGCAGAAGACCAGCTATTCATATTCCGCTTAGCCCGTCCCCTCTCTGCTACAATGATGCCTCGTGGCCGTGGTGTCTCAGCCCTTGCACGCTTGAGGAGTTTCTCCTTCCTCTCCCCATACAGTGTCACCTTTGGCGAACGGTAATGTGAAGAAACTTGCAGCAAAGAATGCTCATGGGTGATAGGTAATCTAACTTCTCTTTGGGCAGCCTGGTGCCTTTCCTATGTATAAATGATTAGAATTGTATAGGCACTTAAAGATTGTATGTAAATAATGTTGCCCAATTTTATTTATAAACAAAATAACCACTTCTGCCACTTCGCTCCTATGGTGCTTATTGACACAAGTTAAATGCTAGTAGCAAAGTGGCCATGCTTTATGTAATGATCGTTAAACAGTGTTACACAACTGCTGCTTGGTTGAGGTATAATCCGAGGACAACTGCTTTAACATTACTATCCCACAGTCTACCATGTGTATCTCACTGTTCACTATCAAAATTAACAAATAATTATAACGTGTTAAGAGACTGATGACCTAGATGACAATGAAATCCCATGTGAGTAGGTACCAACACATGAAGTGACACAGCAATCTTAGTCCTGCTCAGAACTCTACAGGGACTCTCGAGAAACTCTGATAACGTCTTTAGTAGCGAGAGTAGTTTAGGAAAAGAAAAGATGTAGAACATGCAAGAAAAAATTGCATGTAAAACTGTCAGTCATTGAGATTTTTCTGAACAGGATAATATATTACAGAATTATTACAGTTATTTAATTATTATAATTATTATGCCGTTATTTATGATTACAGTTATTACAGAATTACCTTTACCCTAAAGATCACCAATAGCAAAGGGAAAACCTTGTCCTTTACTACAAAGGAAAACAAAATGATATCTAAAATGTGAAATGGAGAAGTTTGAGGAAAATTGTGCAGATGCAAGAAGCCACGTGATTCCTCTTTCTCCTCCTTTCGGAAACATCTTGTTTTCTACAAAAGTTTGGTAATCAGTGGTTCTGCTTTCAGTTCTCCCTGAGTTACTGTACAAAAAAGGCATATTTTTTTTCAGAAAGAGCCTTTAGAAAGGGATATGCCCCTGCAGTTTTGATGCAGTGTACAGCTTTGGTAGAATGACTTGGTGAGGTTTATTTTAACAGGCTGAACTGTCCTCACACGTGGTGGTGCTTCAAAGCAGTATCCCTGTCACCTTACGTTTATTAGCTGCCCAGTGAAAATTAAATGTCCTGTGATCAGTGCCCTAAAAAGACATAAAAATACCTGTGGATCTGCTCCTTAGTTGTACCAGTGAAGTCGCATTTCTGCAAGAGTTAGTCGTGGCGGGTACAGTAGAGAGAACTCCGAGGAGGCTTCAAAAATGGTTGTTGCAAGGAGGGAGGATGGTTGTGGGTTTTTGAGAAACTCGCACGCAACCAACAGGACGGACCAGAGTTGAGCGGTTTTGCCCTGTGTGCCATACTGCAAACATCAAACTTTGGTAGCCTTACAATTAGTTAGTTGAATCAGTCTGTCCGAACAGTGAAACAATGTAGGATTTTTTGTCCAAGAGTACTTAATTTCTGTATATAACTAAAAGCCTTGCCCTAAATATGCAAAAAGAAATGAATGGGGATGAAATAATTGCATGGAGACAAACTTAATAATACAAGGGCCTGCAATTTAGGGCTCTGCTCCAAACAGTGACTTAAGCATACGGTTTTGTTCAAACATGTGAACTGTCCCACTGTCACCGCTTACTTTTGTGCTTTATGTGCAGAGTTAAATGTTTTCATAGCGCAGAGACCTGGAGTGAAGCACAGGTGTACCTCCCACATTTGGTGTAGTATTTTTCTTACATGCTTAAGCCCAAATTTTCACCACCTCAAGATCTTGAGTATTGTCTATTTACTGTCTTAAGACTTTTGTAATACCTAGCTAGCAGGAAACATTAAAAGGGATGTAGGTCGCGTGACGATGGGCTTCACACACCCTGGGGACTTGTGCCTTAAAATCATTGCATTGCACTTAAATTACATATTGCCATTTTACCCAAACGCTCCAATCAGGATTAAGACGTTAATTGAACTAAAGGTACTAAAATCATAATGTACACACAGGGTTACTACCTCGAGGGGGTAGCAGTTCAGAGAAGAACCTGCATCTGCAAACAAGGGGTGGATAGAGCAAACAGCTCGAACGATTTAATGCGCGGTAGGAGTTCGCAGGAGTAAGGCCTATGGCAAGTGCGAGGAAGGATATGCAAACTAAATATAATTTCCAAACTTTCATTTATTTGCTGTCAATGTGCCAATCTAGCGCTGTGCAGCCCCACAGACGGCGGTTTGAACACTTAGTGGGAGTGGGTAAAACAGCGGGTGGCCTCGCTGCCAGCAGTGGACGTCCCTGAGCCTGGCAGCCCCGGGCTGATGCTGCCGCCATGCGGAGAGGTGTGCTCTGTGATGCTGCTGACACGGCCGAGGCCGAAGCTCGCCTTTCTCTCCATTTTTTGCCATTGCTGGTTTTTGCACTCCTCCTCCGACTTTTGCAGCAGGATCTGCGAGCCCAGAAACCTTCCCCTTCCAACCTTTCAGGCATCCTCGTTCTGCCCCGTGGCAGACATAGCGTGGCCCTGGACTCCCTCACCTTTCTGATCCCAAAGGCAAATGTTGCCTGGGTTGCTGAGAAGCCTTGAGCCAACTTTGCTTTCAGACAGCAAAGAGGCTTTAAATAGGCTTGAAACAGGCTCCGCTCTGAAGCCCAGCAAAGTCCTGGTGGGTCGACCTTGGAGCGCAGCCAGATGCCCACCCAGATGCTCTCTCCCTCCCCTCCTCAACAGGACAGGGTGAGAAAACAGGATGAAAAATGCTCAGCGGTCACAATTAAGGTTGGGAGATTGCTTAAAAATTACCATTATGGGAAAGAGACTTGACTTGGGGAATTAATTTATTGCCAATTAAAATAGATTTGGATACCAAGAAACAAAGACAATTAACACAACACCTTCCCCATCTTGCCCCTTTATCCCAGGCTCAACTTCTTCATTCCTGACTCCTCCACCTCCTCCCTGAGCTCCAGTTGCAACATTTCCATATGTTTAAGGTTGGTGAGATTCTGAAATTCAGTTGGCAGGTGGGGAAAAATTACCCAAACCTTTTATTACACAAAACTGAAGAACAAATTAAACTTTATTTGTAATATGCTTTGCTATATTATGCAGTTTATTACACTGGCAATTAGAGTCAAATATTCATTTTCCTTTTCCATTAACTTATAAGGAGCAGTATTTTCTGAAGTTAACAATAGCTTTATAAAAGCTCCCACTATTGGAGAGCAATACATTTTTCACATTCTCAGCTGATGTAAACCGATACTGGTGGATGAAAAACTGGACATGAGCCGGCAATGCACGCTTGCAGCCCAGAAAGCCAGCTGTATCTGGGGCCACATAACAAGAAGTGAGACCAGCAGGTGGAGGAACGTGATTCTCCTGCTCTGCTCCCCTCCGTGAGACCCCACCTGGAGTGCTGCCTCCTGCTCTGGGGTCCCCAGCACAAGACAGACATGGACCTGTTAGAGCGGGTCCAGAGGAGTGACACAAAAATGGGGGCCTCCCATTTGTGAAGGCTCGAACACCTCTCCTATGAGGACAGGCTGAGAGAGTTGGAGTTGTTCAGCCTGCAGAAGAAAAGGCTCCAGGGAGACCTTACTGCAGCCTTTCAATATATAAAAGGGGCTTATAAGAAAAATGGAGAGGGACTTTTTACCAAGGCCGGTAGTGACAGGACAAGGGGCAATGGTTTCAAACTGAAAGAGGGTAGGTTTAGATTGGACATAAGGAAGATATCATTTATGATGAGGGTGGGGAAACATTGAAACAGGCTGCCCAGAGATGTGGATGCCCCATCCCTGGAAGTGTTCAAGGTCAGGTTGGATGGGGCTTTAAGCGACGTGATCGAGTGAAAGATGTCCCTGCCCATGGCAGAGAGGTTGGACTAGATGATCTCTGAAGGTCCCTTCCAATCCAAATCATTCTGTGATTCGATGATTCTATAACTGTATTTTCATGTGATGCACTTCTCTGACGATTTGAAAAGTCACTAAGCAAATAATGGAGTAGTTCATTTTCAACTGCAAAATAATTACTAGCTATCACAAAAAAATTATATTGCCCTGAGGCAAAACATACATGTTCATAAGAAAACAACCACATTTTATCTATTTTATCTGCTGAAAAAAATGTGAATAAACTTGATATACCAATTGTTACTACAATTATACTACAAGTATAGTACACTACAAGTAGATACCATTTTTGCCTTGGGTCTGTCTTGTAAACCAACCTTTAAATCGCTGTCCCTGTGTCATGGTTTAACCCAGCCGGCAGCTAGAACCATGCAGCCACTTGCTCACTCCCCGCATTTGGATGGGGGAGAGAATCAGACGAATCAGCTTGTGGATTGAGATAAAGAAGGTTTAATAAGTAAAGGAAAAGCCATGCACGCAAGCAAAGCAAAACAAGGAATTCATTCCCTGCTTCCCATGGGCAGGCAGGTGTCCAGGCATCTCCAGGAGAGCAGGGCTCCATCACGTGTAACAGTTACTTGGGAAGACAAACGCCCTTACTCTGAACGTCCTCCCCTTCCTTTTTCTTCCCCCAGCTTTATATGCTGAGCGTGACATTATATGGTATGGAATATTTCTTTGGTCAGTTGGGGTCAGCTGCCCCAGCTGCGTCCCCTAACTTCTTGTGCCTCCCCAGCCTACTTACTGGCGGGGCAATATGAGCAGCAGGAGAGGCCTTGACTGCTCAGCAACAATCAAATACACCAGTGCGCTGCCAAAAGTATTTCTCACCCCAAATCCAAAATGGCACTAGACCAACTGCTAGTAAAAAAGTTAACTCTATCCCAACTGAAACCACAACACCCTGTTAGTGATCTTTATGCATGGATAAAACCAGGACACACTAGCTTTGCTTCCACAGCAGTCACATTGTCATTCTTTTATTTTTACATTCTCAATACTAAAAAAGTTTCATGAGTTCCTTTTTGATGCTATACTAGAGATAGTTCAATTACACGTGAGCATCTACCGTAAGCAAGTGAGAAACAGCATAAGCTGCAAAAAACTGTTATCAATTATGCATTCTAGTAATTTCAAAACCCATGAAACTTATCTTCAGATAGACTTCTAAAATATCATTCTTTTATTTATCTACAGAACATTTTCAATAGGGTCATCATAATGCGTGGAGGAAGTTGGCCAGCTAAAAATACACAGAGATGACTTACACTGTATTTTACATCACAGATATTTGCTCTGTGTTCTCTCCCACCAGTGTACTCCACGCAACTGGAACTTAGCCTATGGTAGGTATGTGGGATAAGACCATAAATATCAAAGATTACATATACAATCTACTATTTCTTTAGAATAGTCCAGAGCTATTCAGAGAATACACAAACATAACTTTTTGTGCTTCAATATAAAGTTTACAAGAACCAGAAAAGGTCTTTCAGTTTTTAACTTTTACCCTTTGCAAGGGGAATTATCTTGGATGAGAAGGTAGCCGGAAGAAATGCTAAAATCTAAAAATCAACTATGGCCCAGCTGTCGTCTCAGGAGGTAGCTATACTTCTCATACTTGCCCTTGCATACTCTTTAGTTCAAACTATAATCTCAGTGAAGAGAGTTTCTCCAGTTTTTCAGATTGTTTTTTCTACTTCAACTCTCCACTTAAACTGCCCTCCTGACCCCAGAGTTATCTGAAGAGCAGCAAAGCCCATTTCCCTCTTGATTTTAGCACATAGCTCTCAAACCTGCCTCTGTAATCTCTTCAGCAGCGCACAATGTATCACCAACACAAAACAGTAAAGCTCCTCAGGTACTCCTCCCCCACTTACAGCTTGCACAGGCTGAATGGAAATTTCCAGAGATGCTTACAGACTGTCCCTAAAACTTTTGAAGCCTGTCAGGAAGAGGCAGGTTTTAGCCGGGATTCAGTCCTCCCACCCAACCCGAGGCACTCGGTTAGCATCTGCACCGACAGCTTCTCTGCCCATTGCACATTTTGCACAGCAGGGTTTTTCAGTGTGCACTGCTATTTGTGAGCCTACCTCTAAGATTCTTCTGCCTGCTGCACCTGTAATAAATACACAACATGGACTGGGGCTGAAAGTGTTTTAACATAGCCTCACTGTACATCCATAGCACATTTTTCAACTTTGAAGCCTGCAATCCAGCACTGCCATAAAGACAATGCAAACCGAGAACTTCTTCTAAGGGCTCTCTTCGTACTTTTCCTTAAGGTGCCAGGTTTCCCCAGGCTCTCCCTGACAAGCTTTTCCCTAAGGGGCCAGCTTTCCTCAGGCTGAACTCCGCCCTGACAGCAGGGCTTGCCCAACGCTCACTGCTGTGGTTCAGCGTGCCCCTGACAGGGCCTACACGCGGGATGCCGCTCACAGGAACCCGGCTCTGGCAAAGCCTCCCTCCAGCCCACCGCTCGCTGACTCCCGCAGGCCAGCATCTCCCTGCCCGTACCCCGTACCGATCGACGGCTCTCCC
>VZSZ01009678.1:151323-218425 GCA_013398815.1 Ibidorhyncha struthersii
TAGTTCTTTTTGCCCCGGCCCCCCCCCCCCCCCTTTTTTTATAAGTCATGGTTGAAGGAGGACACTAAAATGAGAAGTGCAGAAGAGATCCGTGAAGCCTATAGATAGAGTTTTAAAATGTAGTTTGGTTTGTATTCTTCAGAAAGTCTGAGCATCTGGTTGCACAGGGTTTCTAAGCTTGTTTTTGACTCTTATAGAAAGCTTTCATACCATGGAAGTTTTTTTTTTTAGTCAATAACTTTTTGATTAATTCATTCTGATAACTGTGGTTTTCTAGCCTAGCTTTTCTGAGCATCCAATCAGAAAATGGGAGATTTGATTCACTGGCTGAAGCCTGAATGAACTCAAAAACCTATCTTTCAGGAGGACGCTCTGGCTTTGAGACTGTTGAGTATGCTGAACAGGGAGCGTGTTCTGTAACAAGACTCGGTTAGAAATGTGATTTCCAAAGAAGAGTGGGACTTGAGATATATTTCCTTTCTTTGGTATCTGCAATTGGCTGTCCTATGCGTTGAGTGTGCTCCTTGGCAGTGGCATGGTCTCTTTCTGACTGTCCCCGTGTCCTGTGTAAGGTACTTAGCGGTTGGGCCACAGAATCATCTGTACTGGACAGGCTGTATGAACAAGTGCTCTCTAGCATATAGCTTAATCTGCGTCTTTAATGTGCGATTAGAACAAGCTGCCATTAACAGTTAGAGGCCTAGCAATGGGATATACCAGGATGATTGACATTATAGCTGTAATTGTATGATGATCCAGGTGGAAAAACAATGAGTGCTTTTCTCCTGTTCTGAGATTTTTTTTTTTTTCTGAGACAATTTCTTCTTACTATGTATTTAAGTAATCTCATTGACTCTGCCAGCAGTATTCGAAAAGCATTGTGTAGTGTGAATTGGGTTGGGAATAAATGTCCAGTCATAAACCTATTGAATAGGTTTAGCGAAATCTGTAAAACGGGGAAAAATGCTTTGAAGATTTGTGGAAAACTTTATTTTAGCATGTATTTAGCAATTACTGAACATGTTTAAGCTAATTCAGGAGCAGGGTATTAAAAATAATTTATTCCTGAAAGTTATGCTCAAAAAGGACAGTGAGTTAGTAGCTTTTTGTGCTGTGATACACCACGGGCATCTGGATAAACTTTCTTCTATAAAAATTAAAAGCCATATAAAAGTTCCTGCACTCTTCTATGCCTCATGTTGTTAGCAAACAGGGGAAGCAGAACGCAAGGACGTTTGAAAGCCTCTCTCCTCTTGGGTTCTGTACTTAGTAATAGCATGTTATTAATCTGTAAAGGTTTGTCCTTGGTATTCTAACTGGTAGGTTACAACGTAGTAAACATCCATACTTAGCTAGAAGTAGTTACTCTGAATATTGTTTTCAGTAACCTTAACCAGTAAACTGCTTACTCTTTTTCTGTCTGGTAAATGAGTGTATTTTCCCAATGCATATTTAGCGGTGGCATTTTGCTTTAATTCCCTTTTTGCACCTAAACTCTTCAGGTACTGAAACATGATTCTTTTGTTAATGGTTGAAAGATCACAATCAACAGACAGCAGCAAAAGCGCTAGAGTTCCCTAGCTCAGGATTTTTTTTTTTTCTGCTTGCTGTTTTCTTCTGGTATCTATTCTTTTTAATACATATTTAAAGGAGTACAATTATTAGTGCTTGGGGAAGATTTGTAAAGTTCTACTTCTCCATCTCTCTAGTCACACCACAGAAACCAGTCAGAAGATTCTAGTCTGTAGCCTTACAAATTTATGGATATTGGTACAAATCTAAAAGTCAACGTTAGTGAAAGACTGGCCCTTGGGGAAGATTCCCCAGATGTTTGTAAAATATGTGTGAATAAATAGAAGAATGGTCAGATCAAGTATATATCAATTTAAATCCAAACCAGCATCCCTTTAAACTGTCAAACCCCCATATTCTTATAAAAGCGCTAACACTTTTTAGACTCTACAAAAATCGACAATACTGATCTCAAACCGTTAGACATTTTTCAAAAGATTTTAATAAATACTGCAGATAAAATAAGGCGTTCAGCCTTATACTCTATCATAGTTCTTACCTGTATGTAGAATGTATAATACAGGCACAACCTAGTGAAATACACTTTACCATTAAGAGAGACCCATGTGGTTCAGTTCTGAGGGCCTTGGTGAACTGCATCTTCTGGGGTATCCATGTATAGAAATTTGGAATTGAAACGGGCTAAGAGAAGGGAATGAAAGCTTACTGATCCTTTAAATGTCATCTTTAAGGGAGTACATCTGTCGTTTTGCTGAGGGAAGGATAAGGGTATTAACCTTCATCCCCTTTACATTCAATGAAGCATTGCAAGATGATTCAGAGGGTTTAGTTAGGCCTCTGTGTGAAATGCTGTACAACTCATGTTGTGTGATTTTCAGTGCACGATGCATGTGCACTGAATCTGTTACTCAAGTCAACAAAATAAGCTGGAAGAAAGGAAGAGGGTCGAAGGGATAGTTTGCAGAGGTGGTTGTTGCATAATTATTCAGTCAACATGGAAGCAGCCCAAGCCATGCTTCTGATGCAGTGTTCTATGTACTGCTTGTGACGTGGTTTAGCTAATGTTACTGTGACCAAAACATCTGAGAAATGCTTTGCTTGCCTTTATATGTTTAATACCTCTTTTGTTGAGTCATTCCTAGTGTGGGGTTAGCCCAAGATATTGAAGTCTGAGGGGACCCTGTCAACTTGCTTCTCAAGACCTTGTAAGAGCACTTTGTTTTAAATGTCAGCAGCTTCACTGCTGGTTTGTTTAGAATTTAGTGGGAGGATGTAATAGATTTATTTTTTCTTATTTGACATCTAAAATAGATGGTATATTTATTCTTTGAAATAGGACTCTAATGACATATCTTACCTGTAAAGATTTCATTGACTGAGCAGGAGGGTGTTCTCTCTCCCTTTTCCTCTCTGATGAGTCATAATGAAATGAGTGGGAAGCTGTCTTTACTCCTGTCGCCTGCGATGAGTAAAGGAGAATGTTCTGTCGTCTGGGAGAATACTGAGCCCTGAGTGGAGAGAGCAGGAGCTTCGTGTGCATCCTTTGACTACAATCTTATGGTAAAGCTGAGAAGAGAGCAGGTGTGAACAGGAAGCAGCATAATGGCTGCCCTGAGCTTTCTGTAGAGCTAGATAAGTAAGAGCTGTAATAACCTGTGTGCATCAGGCATCCTGGCATTCATAGTCATGTTTAGCAATGCTGCTGTATCACTCATTCACATTCCACTTCCTTTTAAAAAGAAAATTCTTCCACGTTGCATTCTTGGCGGGGGGGAGGGGAAGCAGATATGCTATTATCTATCCACAGTAGCAGGTAGGATATAACAAGTTTGCAAGAGATTTTAAGTTCATATGGTGCTTGAGGAAACTTAGACACCCAGGAAAGAAACATACTGACAGATATATTTGATCAGCACCTGTTATGTACATAATTATTAAGGAGGGTAACTTTCTGTATGTTCACAACCAGAGGTTTTTATTTCTTCAATGTTTGCTGACACCAGTGATAAACTGCCACTGTGTGATTCTCTCCCCCCTCCCCACCCCTCTCCTGATAATTGTTTATACAGAGTTTTGAGTGGAACCACATTCCCTTAACTAGGGAAGGAGGGTATTTCAGAATTAATTACTGCATTCTATTTTTCATTATGGGATCCTATAAAATAAGTTTAATATGAATATTTTCCTGTTTTATATACATATATAAAGGTACAATAATAAGAATTAAAATTCTTCAAGCAGTAATTTATCCTCTGGAAAGAGTGTGTTTATTTTAGAGAAGAAACAGGCTGTGGTAGAAACAATTTTTGAATGTATTTTGGTGTAATATTATATTCATCTGAAGCCAATTTGACGGGACCAATGTGAAGTGATTAGGATGCAAAGGCAAACAGGAATTTCACCTTCCTGTCTTTATTACTACTCTTTTGACTAAGTGTCATCTTCCGGACTACACCTTCCCATTAACAGTATCTAAAAACATCTAAGAAGCTGCAGAGAAGCAACAGCTACAGTGTATGCTGAGGGCAGCTGTGCTGGTGGAGGAGGCTGTAACCTGTCCTCCTGTCATCAGGTGCCTTTCCTAGGGTTCTGCCAGAATTCACTGTCCTTTCAAATCTGCTGGGAAGATGTTCTGCTCATTGCTTTCCAGGCATTTTCAACAAAATCACATGGTTTAACAAAGAACACACATGCTAGCCTCGCACACTTTGCAAAGTGCAAGAACTACAGTAAGAATCTTCCCAGGAGGTCGGTGGACTCAGTAACTCTTGCCTGGGAGGACTATGACCTCTTTGAATGGCGTAATGGATCTGCAAGAATTTGGTCCACAGCTCTGGAAATATTAAAAAGAAATTACTTATAACAATCTGAAGGCTTTTTGCCTCTTAAGGTAAACTAGCTTTACAGCAATCGTAAAGGCTATTCTGTATGTGTACCACAGCCCTTTGCATCATTTCAGCACGGGATTTCACTGGCAAATAATTCTCTTTAGGAATGTTCCCTTTTCAATTCAGTAACTTTTCATTTCTATGGTAGCACACATGATAGTAAAAGTCTTGCGTTTGCCCTACTGGACATCCAGTGAGTGATAGCTCTTGCTAATTAAAGGTCTGTTAAGAAGCCTAGTTTGCATACTTCTGGAGTTACTCAAACATAATTTAGAAAAACAAATTAGAATTTCTACATTTCAGATAATTTGGTAGCTTTTTCACATGCTAGCATGTATTTAAATTGAAAAATTTATAATTTTGTGAATTGACTTGTACAGGCAAAAATTGCAACAGTTGGCTTTCATGTAAAATAACTATATTTTAAACAAAGCATTTGGTATTAGAAGAAAATATATGTAGATTATTGGTGCTATATAAAGTTTTGTTTTCAATGGAAAACATGTAACTGGGTCAGAAAGCCCAAATCTGATAGAAAGGAAGTGCTTATAGACTGTTACGTAGGTCAGCTTTATTTTCATACTTTTATTTCTCAGTTTGTTTTTTTCCCCCCTCATCAGTAGTGTTAGCTGAAACGATACACTTTGTGAAGTAAATTTGCATAGTATTGAAAAACAGTGTTAAAGCAACCAAGCCTTTTATTTGCTCATCTGTTACAATTATTTTTTTGTTGTTGTTCCAAATAGTGTTTTTTTTTCCTGGTGTGTAGTATTTAAGTATAATTGCTAACATCTAGAGATGTCTGGGCTTTTTTTTTCATTGCTGGGTAGAGGTGATTTGTTATTTGGGGGTTCCTCCCCATGATCTTAAGATACTTGTTAATGGTAACATATAAACGTCTTTGTGAAGTGAATAATAGTACTTCATAATTTGAACTAGCAAATGGAGTGGGGGAAAAAATTATCCTATAAATTCAAAGCAAATATCGTATGAATTATGAAGATTTAAAAATCAGCTGTTGCCCAGTTTTCTGTACATCTATTCACGTCAGAAAAGTGTCAAAAGTAATAAAATGGTTCTTGGTTGATTTATAAATGAAAGTGGTGACTCCACTCCGACTTTAATGTCACCATGGCAATATTAAAGTGTTAGCTTTAATTTTAATACTGAAAGTTTAACTGTCCCGATTTGACAAAAAGCTTGAAAATCTCAATCTTAAAAGCTCAAAAACGAACTGTGTAAGAACAGTTCATAGATTTTTCTGATTTTAAACTTTTTTAAAGTGACAGTAGCATGAGCTGTTTCTCACCTAACTTAAATGAGAAGTCTTGTTTCTGAAGAAACTGCACATAATTTCAGGAGTGTGTCTTCGTTCCCAGCTCAGTGTCCCATGTTCTAGCTGGGAGTTGTAGACACGAACTTATAATGTGTCTTCATGGCACCTTGTGAACCCACCAAGAAGAGAATGTAACTGCAGAAAGCCTAAATGATAAGTTTTAACATTATCTTAGTTTTATAATTGTTAAAATTGCAAAACTAATTTCTAATCTGCAATTAAGTAGAATACATGTTGAACCAAGTTGTCCTGAAGACAGGATTTTTAACGCGTTCCATTTGTATAACAGTAAGTGGGCTGACATAATCCCTTTAAAATAATGTAATCAGTCACCTTTCTTAAATGAGTCAGTGATTGATAAAGTGTGATTATTACAGATGCACACTTGTGATTTAACTTGAAGTGAATGGGATGTTAACACTTAAAAATACTGTGATGTATTACTTTTTAATAAAGATTGACTTAAAATTATTCTTTTTCTCTTGACACTGCAAATGAGGCTTGCTGGCTTTCTGTAAGAATGCATTACAACTTGACCTGAAAACCACATTAAAAGTGTTGTGTTTTTTTGTTTGGTTTTTTTTTTGTTTGTTTGTTTGTTTTTCCTTTTTTTTGTACTGCTAAATAGTGAGTCATTATTTCTGTTTTAGAAATTAATCAACTTGAACCTAATTATTGCAGTGGGTTAAGCAGAAGCTGCTTTTAATTTCCTTTCTGCTTATCATCTGAACTGACACAAAGTAATGGAAGAAATGCTGCCTCATACTGTTTTGTGTCCATCTTTGTACACAGACATATGTATGCTTGCATTGTCTACTGTTTAGTGTTTCTCTGCAGTATAATTTAAAAATCTGTTAAGTCCAGTGTTGGGGATGAAAGTTGTCATTCCAGCTGGTAATTTCTGTCTCTAGAAGTTGGATGTCTTAATTCATTCTTCTTAGTGAGTGACCACATTTTACATTTTTTTCAGACAGCCTTAATTGTGTTTGCTTACTTCCAGCTATTTAAAGACTAATAAATAGAAAAGTCAATTTTTCAAGGAGAAGTAGGTTCATTAGTCTGTAGGACTTTATGTTTTTCTGAGTGCATATTTATATTAGTTTCATTTTTTACAAGATACAGAGCTTGTAAATTGAAGTCAAAAGGGTTCTCATGGCTGCAGGCCAACCCACCATTCTGGGAAGAGATGTTCTCATTCATTAAGGATGTTAAAGAGGAAATGCTCTTGGAAATGCCCTCTCCTTCTGTCAGGATTACCTTAGCCTTCCTGCGGTTTAACTTCTAAGCTGCAGTTCGCCCAGTTGATAGTTTCAGGTATTCATAGAGGAAACTGAAAGTTGGCTTTGCATACATTGAATATCAGATATTATAGGGATGGGGTGTTAGCCATATATTTTTGCAACTTCAGTGGCTCTTGCGTTTCCAGCCGCATCTGATGACTTTGTATGCTGAATGAAGTGAGAGCGTAGACCTTCACAAAGTTTACTGCTTTGGTGGAGATGGAAGAGTTAAATGTGATACTTACGGGGACAGTCTGGATGGTTCCAGAGCACTTATGTTGTTAGTCACACTGTTTAGTACGGAGTAACAGGAAAACCTGCAAACTTAATTTTGGTGTCTTCAGAAATGGGAAATGCCATGTGCAGTGGCAGTCAGCAATAGATTACATGCTAACGTGGGTGTTTGGTTTTTTTTTCTTTTAGCATCCGTATTTATGGATGGCATCCTTGTGGCTAGCACTGGTGGAGGTGCTGGTTCAGGAAATTCTTGTAAATGTTTGGAGGCTAAATGGACTTCTGGTCTAAACCAGCTGTACAACCACTTGCGTGTTTTCATAGCATTACTGCTTGTTCATGTCAGGGTCCTGAGGACACCAGCAGCCCTGCCTGTCCCTGCCCAGCCCCCCTGGGGCTTCCCCCACCCTGCCCCATTTCAGTCCCCTTGGGGCTGTCCGTCCTTGCCCCAGCGATTCTGCAGCAAAGTGCTGGTCTCCAGCTTTCCCCAACCCTACCCAGCCTGGACATGGGCCCTGCTGAGCGGGTCTGATGTCCCAGCCCAGCCTTGGCCTGTCCCTGTCCTCATGGCCTGCCTAGCCATCCTGGGGCTGTGTCTGGCCCCAGTTACCCTCACCAGGCCTGACCCTTGCCCTCAGACTGACATCCTGGTCTGGCCTCAGCCCATCCCCATGGACGTGCCTGATGTCCTGGGCTGGGGCTGCCCCCAGCCTGCCCTGTCTCCCTGAGGGAGCCCCCATGGCTACCAGTGGCCTGGCCCCCAGGGAGATGCTGGTCCCCACGGTGTCCCAACAGTTCAAATGGAAGAAAATGGAAAGGAGCATGGTGTAGCTGTGTCTGGTTCCTGATTTCATCTTGGTTTTCAGAAAACTCAAGTGCGTTTCCTTAATGTAGCACTCCTGATTGTGGGAAGTCCTTCATTGTACATTACACCCCGAAAGCAGCCTGAGCACTGCTGCAGCCAACAATCCAAAACATCCCTGCGTGGCGTGGGTTGATGCTGCTGCGGTAGGGAAGAGGCAGCAATGCAGTGCTGTGGAGTTGCTCCCTTTCCTACTACAGGTGCTACTTTTGTGACTGCTTTCTTTTTAGCTCTGTTTCTTAAGGAAAAGGAGGCTTATGTGATAACCATTTTTTGTTGCTCTGTATTGGCTAATATCAGTCATCACCATATCTCATAATTATTTCAGGTTTTGTGAATGCTGATGATGGTTAGAGGTTCAAACGGGTGCCCTCAATGAAGGGGAATCTGCCTTATGAATTTATGTTATGAAGTTGTAACTTGTAGTAGGCATGATGTGCCTTATGGGAGGGCAGTAGGAGTGTGTTGCAGGTAAGCTCTTCTGCATCCCGGCTGCCTGCTGTGTCCTGCCGGCACCTCTTATGTGTCCCTTGTGCCTAGATGCAGGTTCTGTCGAGGCGGTGGCTGGAACCTGGGGGTAGTTGAGGATGGGCCAGGGGCAGGATGGATGAAGTGAACCTTCTGAGGTGTGTGGTTTACCTTTTTTCCATGTGAATTTTGGCCTTAAAAAAAAAGGGGGGGGGGGAAGTGCAGGCAGTACAAGATAGAAACACACGCTGTATTAGATCTAATATGACTGAAAAACTTGGCATGAAGTGCTTTTGGTGGGTGCTTGGGTGCTTTGTTGAGAAAATAATAATTGGCTGATCACAGTAAGTTTTTATGTTTCCATTTTTTGTTTCTTTGTTTTTGCAACCCTTTGCTGCTTTATAAGCAGTGGCCTTTTTTGTTGGTCTGAATTTGCAAAGCCCATGTTAATTTACTTCAGGCATTTACTTATTAAAGCTTAGCAAGGATAACGAACGTTCTATGCAATGGAAAAAGAGAATAAATCCATAGAAGACAGAAAAGCCATTGTTCTGACATGTCATTAAATGCTGGCAGGCACCTTTAAGAAAAATCCTGCAAAAAGTTTGAAACTAAACCTCATCTTTTGTTAATAATTTGAAATGTGAAAGAAGAACACGGCAGTTCACTGGTTACCGAAAATTGAGTTTAGAAGAGTATGTTGACATCATTAAGTGCTTGCTGGAAAAATGGATTGAAAGAACCAGGTTTTCATAGTAGTTGTTCTTTCCAGCCTGATGGTGTGTGGTTAAGAAAAACATGGTTTAGTGATGCTGACAAAATCACTGTCCGTAAACAATGTGTTTAGATTGGCTGCAAGTCTTAACACTTTTTGTGGGTGAGGACTTTGGAAATAATCATGCTGCTATAACTCTCTTAGCTTTAGCATCTGGGTTACAGGAATAGAGCCTATCAGTGCGAATAGTTAAGCTTTTTTTTTTTTAAATGCACTTAAAACATTGAATGAGCTTAGGTTTCAGGCTGAAGTTAAATAATTGTTTCATCTATATTGGAGTGTCTGATCCACTTTAATAATAGAGCTGGTGGACATTTGAACAGAAGGGATAGGCTTGTGCACAGGCAGGGCTGTGCTAAGCTTTGGGAATACTCATTAGAAAGATTCACAACAGCAATTCTGAAGAAAATATAACTAATGTGAGAGGGAGCACAGCAGAATGCCAGGGCAATAGGGGTTTCGAATTACGCTTTATGTGAAATTCTGAATTTTTTTTAGTGTCAAAGTGAAAATTAATTAACAGATAATTTCTGAGGAGGGAGAAGGTGCTGGTCCTTGGTGACTCAGAAATCTCAGTCCCTGTGGATCCAGTGGCACAGCTGGAATTGTTGGTCTTTGCGCTTCAGGTGTGGTCTCAGTCATGAGCAAAATCTCAGGACAGGTGGGATCTGGTTTCTGCTCTGCAGCATCTCTGTCACCTGGCTCTGCAGTCAAGCTTGTGGGCCTGGTTTTTTGAGTGCTGATTAAAGCTGTAAAGTGTACACTAACTCCCAGGTGAATAATGTTAGATATACTTAAATTTCTTCTAAAATATTACAATATTTCTTTTTTTTTTTTTTTTCAAAAATGTCTATGAAAATCGCGTTTTCCTGATCTAAGGCATGGCTTTTAAATACCATTATCTTGTGGACCTATAAGAGTTTTGATTTGCTTGATATATATCTAAAACTAGTTAAAATGCACTTGTGGTAATCTTGTTTACTTACCCGGAAATAATACTGCCACATCACCATTTTATTCTTAGAGGAAAAAGGATGATTTTTTTCATGAGAACAACCCAGCGTTTAACACTACTCTAATTTTAACTAATTACAGGAGAGCATTCTCATGCAACTCATTTGCTTGTCTTTTAGATGCGTTTTATATTAGATGATGATGTTAAAATGCCAATGTTCTCCTTTAATATCACTTGGAGGTTTTACAAGTCCTTTTTTTGTTGCCTAAAAACACAGCGTGTTTATATACTTCGTTATAAAATCAAATACTCATTTTCCATTATAAAATGCCATATGCTCATACATTTTGATTTCTTTCCAGAAATTCCATGTAAGTGATACTTTTATAATCTCTTGGATTTTTAGTTTAGAGTGGATGCATTCTCCCTGCCATAGTGTATGGTCTTTTACATCATAAAATCTTATGTTTTCTCTCCATAGCTTCTGCAGAAAAAGACACAATCAAGAACACCTACTCCAAAGTAATGGATGCATATGGGCTCTTGGGTGTATTAAGATTAAACCTTGGTGAGTAAAAGATGTAAAACTTTAATTTTTCATTTGGGAAAGAAAATTGTGCTGCTTCTTAAAAACTGCACAGCACAGGATCTTCGAAACAGGAACTCAACTCATTTTTTTTTCTTTTTGTTTTTTGTCTTTGTAGAGTAACTTGCAAGTTTGGAGCACTCCCAGAAATAAGGGAGTGGACAAAAATAACTTCCGTTTTCACAATCCCTGTTATTTGCAGCATAGTTTCTCCTGTTTGGGTTTATTTTTCTTCTGTAGAACTTGAGAATGAGTCATTGATGTTGGTTCTTTTTGTACTTTTTTCAGGCAAACGAGTCAGATTGTGTGCATTTAAGCATATAAATACATGGACACCACACTCCACTAAGATTCATTCTGCTACCTGTACCTTTTCTTGTTTTACAGGAGACACATTGTTACACTATCTGGTTCTAGTAACAGGATGCATGTCTGTGGGAAAGATTCAAGACTCTGAAGTTTTTCGAGTTACTTCCACTGAATTTGTATCGTTAAGAATTGATTCAACAGATGAGGATCGTATTTCAGAAGTACGCAAAGTTTTGAACTCAGGAAACTTTTATTTTGCGTGGTCTGCAACTGGTGTCAGTTTAGATCTTAGTCTCAACGCTCACCGCAGCATGCAGGAGCACACCACTGACAATAGGTTTTTCTGGTGAGTTCACAGTGTGTTTTATCAGACAATATATCGACTAGTGCACGCCTGAACGAACTAATCTGTGGCAAGTTTTTATCCTTGTCTTTATCAGCTCTTAAATGTACACCTTTGTACCATAAATGTTGATGATAAAGAATAGCATTATTTTAACTTGAAGGACGTAAGTGTGTTATAAATGATACAATGTTTCCATGGCCACTTGGAGTTTCTTAATCGGAAAACACAGATTTTTCACTGCTTTATGATATTATACTTTGATCTGAACAGTTGTGATGTTGCGTTTCAGCTTTGGTGTCTCTTGATTCTTCATCAGGTGTATCAATTTTTTTAAAATGAGTGTGGTAATGGAACTTTAAAGAAAATAATAATCTTTTGAACATTCTGGGTTCTAAAATTGTGTGGTGTTTATATATAGTTTCCAGGTGGGTTTCCAACATATGAAAAGACTTTAAAAATTTTATTACACAGATAATTGTCATGTTGCTAATTTTATTGAAACAGGGCAAGTAGGCTATGCTACAGTGCACATTGCTTGGCTGCTGAACTCGCTATCTTTTTACAGAATATTTGTCATTAAACTATAGGTTTTCACACAGAGAATTCTTGGTAAAAGGAATACTGCTGTATTTGCCAATAAGAAGCTTAAATAATGCCAGTGGTGCATATTGTCATGCAAAAAAATCTGCTCCCATATTTTAAACCTTTGTTAAAAATGGTGTATGTGTCCATGAACCTTGGAAGGGTCCTGAAGACTTGGCAGTATGCTTGTTAGAACAGGTGAAAAGCTACATCTGCCCCCCTCTTCTGTCCAATATACAAGACACCAAACCAGCTCTGGCATGTGTGCCAGTGCTACTCTACTCTGCAACTATTTTGGTCAAATAGAGGAATATGATCAGACTGCTATATAAGACTTAAGTATGTATATTAAGACAGAAAATAAGCTCTAGTCTTCCGAAACACATCTGCCTTGATGTAGGTTTACAGGAGTTACAGGAATGTATTTGTTTGTCTCTCTCTGCATCTGGGAAAAGATTGGGCTCTCTGTTGGTAATCTCTCAGTATTTGGAGTCTTGAGAAATGATGATGCCTGTTGACTCTGTCCAAATAAGCTTGGCTGATTTTGACGCCTGTCGTAAAACTTCTTAAGTTACCTGGCTTTTTTTTTTTTTTTTTTTTTCAGTAAGAATCAGTCCTTGCAGGAGGTAGATGGAATGTCCCAGATTCCAAGATCTAGAAATGTAAACACTAAAAGTCAATAACAGAAAGTATTCTGCTTATGCACTTCAGTAAGCTTTCTTGGGCTTTTTCTATTCAAAAGTTCCAGTCTCAGATTGCTCAGGGAAAGAATATCGTCTGCTTTCTCAGTCTCCTATTGTAATGCATCTGTATACTTTTCTGCAAAATGAAAGTGTACTTGATTCACGGGATTTGAATCTCATTAATGATTGAACTGAAGTGTTTGATAAGTTGAAGATTTTTTTAAATTATTTTTTAATTGGACGTTTAGAATGGAAAGGCTAAAATTAAAGTGAATAGCTTCAACCTTTGTACCAAATATGTTATTTGCAATTATGGTAGAATTTTCTGGGCAGTGACAAAACCAGCCGTCTTACTAGAGTTTACTTTTCTTTGCTATGCAGAAAACTTTTCTTCCTTTTTATACAAGTGAATGTTTCCGAAAAAGATCAAAAGCCAAGCCCCACTAGAGTGAGGTAAAACAAAAAAACTCACAAACCCCAAACTTTAGTCTTATTTACTTACTGCAGTGTTGATTGGTACTACTTAATATACAGGTATATCCAAGCTGTGGATCTTTCTTTCATTTGAGCAATAATTGGTACTAGAGAATGGTATGTGCAGTATATAATGTACAAACACGTAACCCTGAAATTGATATTTACAGAAATTTGAAAATCAGTTGGCTATGAATGTATTCCTGGAAGCTTGTCTGGGCAAGGGATGTGTTATGGTGATGTATAATAGAAATAATCATTGACATCTAATCATTGACATAATCATATATTGACAACAATTTTTTCCTAGCTTTATTTTGTGGTGTTGTGAAATTGACTGGTGCTTTACCCATCACAAAAAGTAGCCACGTAATTGGAATTCTGGCTTGCTTTTCCCAGAGTCTGTAATCTTTGGCTTCTCAAAGCAAGGCTGAGTGGAGAAATATAAACAAGCTTGAAGAGGTGTTTTTTTTTTTTCTGGATGAAGAGCAGAGACTATAAGGGTTATTTTTTTAAGGTCATTAGAACTCATGGGTTCACCCCATATTCTTACTGTGCAAACATTTAAGCTGTTCTCTTGTAAACTTGGCTATTTCAAGTATGTTTAAATAAGAGTTATCATAAAACTGTAACATGCATATTTTCCCTTTCTCATTTGTAGTAGTAGGCGTAAAATATAAGAAGTTAGTAGCTGGCTTAATTTGAGCTGTGTTTTATTTCCTTCCAGTTATTTTATTTAATTTTTTTTCCTGATAGGAATCAGTCACTGCATTTGCATCTGAAGCACTATGGTGTGAACTGTGATGACTGGTTGTTACGTCTCATGTGTGGAGGAGTAGAGATAAGGACAATTTATGCGGCTCACAAGCAGGCAAAGGCTTGTCTTATTTCACGACTAAGCTGTGAACGGGCTGGCACCAGATTTAACGTCCGGGGAACAAATGATGATGGCCATGTTGCTAATTTTGTTGAAACAGAGCAGGTATGTTATGCTAGAGTGCACATTGCTTGGCGGATGAACTCCAAATAAGCATGTGTGGGGATAATGTTTTGCCCTAAGTCAACATATCACAAGTCCAGTCTGTAACCAATAGATGTTGGAATAGTTCCTTTGCTGCTAAATAAGGAATCTAAGTAGGTTACATAATTTGATGATCTTGGTTTTTAGTGTAGCTTAGGGTAAGAGCGTGGATGGGTCTGAGTTTCAATAGCTTAAGTAGCTGTTATCCATCAGCTGAACTGTTGTAGGTGGCTGTACTTCCTTTTAGCCTCCTGAGCTGTAGGTGAGTATGTACTTCTGTTGGCCTGAGCAAATAGTAAAGTAAAAGACCTTAGAAACAAGCAGGAGATTTTTGGCAAGTACACGTTGTGGTTCAGGAAAGATAAAAACATTCCTATGGTTACTTAACACAGCTCATCTGAAAGTTACTTTTTAAAGCCACTGTAATTCCACTGCATTTGACTGCATATCTTTGCCCTTATTATACAGAAATGCAAGAAGCTGTTAAATCATTCCTTGCTGGCCTTTCTTTGCTCACTTCTTACGATAACCTAGTTACCAAGATGTTGTTCCTCCAGCTGTATTCATGTGAGCAGGTATCTTTGGTTGAGTCACTGACTCATTGCAAAGCCTAGGTAGCAGCATTTTATCCAGGAAGGTTGCTGCTTGTACGCATCTGTCGTGATTTAACTCCAGCTGGCAACTAGAACCAACCGCTTGCTCACCCCTTGCTTTTTCACCCAAGAAGGGTGGGGGATAGAGGGGAAACAAGGAGGGGAAGGGGNAAGAAAAATAACAGTAGTAATAATGACACTGGTCACTCTCTGCACCTGGTGAATTGTCACCATCCAGAGAAGTGATCATGGATTCTGGCCCACTGGCTAAACCCCATTTATACACTGAGCGTGATGTCTGTGGTGTGTAATATTTAATTGGCCATGCCATCATTCTGTCTATTCTTCTATGGGAAGCCCAAAAAAATCCTTGAATAGTGTAAGTATCGTTTAGCAGCAACTAGAACCAGTAGATATTATTGACATTCCTTTCACAGCAATCACTAGAAAGAAAATTAACTCTTTCTCAGCTGAAACGAGGACAATATCCAATTTCAGGAGTTTAGTCAGAACACTTGTTACAGTTTCTCCGTCCGAGTTTCCTGGAATGCTAATATCACTAGATGACTGTGGCATATGATTCCACTTTAAGCTTCCTTTCCTGTATGCTTGTATTTTGGATTCTGATACACAAGATCTGTGCAGGTGGTCTCAGTAGGCTGCATTTTTATTTTCTGTGCATTGGTGTACATTTTAACTGTTCCTACAGGAAGGTCGTACCAAGTTTTTTTAAACAAGTTGCTCTTAGCACGGAAGTCATTCAGGCCCAAATAATAAAAGCTCGCTGTATTTTCTTAGATGATGTGAATCACGATTCCGCAAGGAAGCACGAGAGTGCCAGAGCTTCTCTTATGAATTGCTCAGAGAGGATAGAGAGAAAAGTCTATAGAATACAATATTTTAGCTTGTAGTATGGAATATGTAAATATATTTTATTTACTGTATGTTTAGCTAAGGCTAAGGAACACTCTGTAATACCTATTAATAATATGCTTTTTTTTTTCCTAATAGGTCATATTTTTAGATGACTCTGTGTCATCTTTCATACAGATTCGAGGATCTGTTCCATTATTTTGGGAACAGCCAGGCCTGCAGGTAAGCAGGAGATAGATTTAATTATACAGATATTTCTTATTCATGTCTTTTTGAACATCTTACAGTAGTGTTTAGGCCCTTCTGCACAATTACCTGTCAGGATGAGGTTATCCTTTGGGAGCAAGTTGGTGCTATTGTTTAATTCACCAAGCGTGCTACTCTGGAGCCTCTGAATGCTGTTTTGCACAAGATTTGAATGTCCATTGATTTTTAGATGTTTTCTCTTTGAAGTTCTGAGTTTTTCTGTTTTAATTTAAATTGCTATTTTAAAATAGGTTATTTAAGGGCACCCAAAGAGAGTGTTTTCTTCTGAATTGTTCCTGAGGATAAGTCTTTTCAAGAAGTCAATACTGATAAAGAGTTACTGTAAAATAATTTCATCCCTGCTTTCTTGAAAGAGGGGTTCTCTCAGCAACTAGTACTGTGAAACAGTTTTTACAGGGAAGATTAAAAAGAGTTCATGCCTCACAGTGACTCAAGGTTCTTTAAACTAGACATTAAGCATTTTGCAGTGGAACTGCTGAAACATTTCCATGCCTTTTACTCAAAACAAGAAGTAATTAGATGATATGACTAAGTATATTAAATTAAAAAAAGGGTGTTTTAGAAAAAAAGAAGAGGAACTTAAGGAAAGACTATAAAGAAGAATGCATATCCTAGCAAGCAGAATTAATTTTGGAGATGTCATTTAGAAAGTGAAATGAATTTTCAGATCATGTTGAGGATCAAAAGAGGTCTTTGAAAAATGATTAATCAAATGTGTAAAGACAAATAATTTAATGTAATCTTCATGTCATAGGTGGGATCTCATCGTGTCAGAATGTCAAGGGGTTTTGAGGCGAATGCACCAGCTTTTGACAGGTGAAAGAATGTCTTAAATTTTTGTTAATGCCCTACAAACCTCTGATAAGTGATGCATCAGAAGGGTGGGATATGTTATTCCAAACAGGAGGCTTTGTCTATGTGTGATTCAACAAAACAGCAAACTGTCCGGGCAGCTTTTTCGAACTTCTACAGGATTGCTTGTGCCTTTGAGTGCTTTGTTGAAAAGTCTGAAGAAAATTTAAGATAGTGAAATATTTTGTTAAATTGCAAACAAAAATTATAGCATGTTTACATTGAATAAGCTGTATTTGTCAGCTGCTGTATAAAAGTAAAATTTATATTTTGATTTTATTCCTGCCATGACACTTCAGCTTCACAGCCTTGTGGTTTTAACTAAATGTATGATGTTAAATTGGTGCTATTATCCTAATTAAATAGCAGTTAATGGTTGTACGCTATTATTGAATTACATTGATTTGTTTGGACATGACATAATAAAAGACTTGCGGCAGTTATTAGAGTACCCAGTACACTTCTGCAGTGTCTCAGTCAGTGTTAATTTTCTGCATGCCAAAAAATGAGTGTGGAATTTTTCTTCTGTTAACAGGCATTTCCAAACTCTTAAAAATCTATATGGCAAGCAAATTATTGTAAATTTGCTTGGGGCAAAAGAAGGGGAGCACATGCTTAGCAAAGCTTTTCAGGTGAGTATGACAATTCTCTCACTATGCATATCCTTGGAATATGCCTGTTTGCGACGAAGCTTTTATAAACTTTGAAAAGTGAAACGGGTATGTTATGCTCTGGAGCAACTACCACTTGTGGTCAAAATTGTATTTATCATAAAAGCACTGCTTAAGATACATAACGTGAAATGGATTTTAAAAACTCTCTATATAATTAGTGTTTGATTATGTTCAGATTGGTTACTGAAAAATTGTAACAGCAACATAGACAGTGTTGAGGGATTTTCAGTTATTTTCATATTTCATGCTTATTACTGGATTATTTATAAAGTAAATATTTTGCACTATAAAATTGGTGAGTAGATAAATTCTGCTGTGTGGTATTTAATACTGTGATGTTTCTTTTAAAAGTATTTCTCTTGGAATTCCTGGATATATTCCTTCATATTTTAAAAAAATAATCACAAATTAATTTATCAATTTAAACATAAATGCTGCTTCATGCTTAAATGGAAATGTTTGTTCAGAAGATGTTAAGTGTAAGTGGCCATTTTCATGAACTCCCGCTAGTTAGGTTAAAAATAACTGTCACATTGTAGTTCATAAATACTGACAATTTCAGAAATTCTTTCAGAAGCCAGAGAACATGTCAATGGCCATCTGTTGTTTCCCTTTCCCTTCTTCCTTTTCCCTTTGTATTATAATGGTTGAGTATCTTAGGCCATTCACTAATAGCTTTTCTGTACCCAGCTGTCCTGGTAGGAGACATTGGTGCTCCCGGGTGCATATCAGTCCCCAATGCAGATCACAGCTTTGCCAACAAAGATTGTGTGAGCACTTCAAGATTTTTTCAGGGAATATTAGGGAAAGTTTTGCTCAAGCCACCCTCCACAGCTATCTAAAGTTGTCTTTTTTCCCAGTAGTAGTTTATGGAGTGTTTAGTCGGTCCCTATATGCTAGCAGGTATATCTAAAATGGTGCCTGTTAGTGAAAGGCATTTTCACTGAAATAACTCTTTGCAAATTGAAGCATTTTAACAGTAGAAGAGGTTGCAGACTGTCTCAGTGACCCCTAGTATATTAAGGAAAAAACTGACTTTGATTGTGACAAGAAAAAGAAAAAACACAGGGGAAATAATAGTCAGTTCTGAGTGATTTGTTGAACAACAGTGATAAAATGGTTTCATTTTACCCAAGAGAAAAGGTGTAATAAACAAGATAGTTAATAAAACAGCTTTAAAAATACTTGTAGCCTCTTATTTAGCTTATACTATTATATGTTCAGGTATTGGTACATTTATACTTTTTTGTTCTCTTTTTACAATGTCAGAGCCATTTGAAAGCATCTGAACATTCAGCTGATATCAAAATGGTGAACTTCGACTATCATCAAATGGTTAAAGGTGGAAAGGCAGAAAAACTACACAGTGTGCTTAAACCTCAAGTCCAGAAATTCTTAGAGTGTGGATTTTTTTATTTTGATGGAAAGGAAGTTAAAAGGTTTGTGTGTATAACTTCTGAAAATTTCTTCAAATTAAGTTATGATTCGAGGATGCTTTTGACCCCTTAGCAAAAAGATAAGAGAAAAAAATGTTACTCCTGTTGTTGTGTTTTTACTGTATCCAAGATGATGCTCAACCACTGAAATATGAGTAACTTACTCTATTAAAATTTTGCCTCATTCAGAATATGCTCTAAAAATCTTAATGGAAAATGTCTCTGAGACATGACTTAATTTCAGGTCTTTGACCTCACGATTTTGGTGAAAATGGGCAATTGTCCTTTTTCATGGGTGCACCCACGTGGGATTAAAGAATGAATATTTTTCCATCTTCCTGTATAATATTGTTCATATTTTCCTCCGCAATGGAGCATACCATTTTCTGTTTGTTGTAAATGCTGATGTTCAGTGCAATCTTTTTCTAAAACTGTTTGCACCTGGATCTCCATTTGAGAGATTTAGTTCTCCACACAGTATGAATGGAATGCATGTTTTCTGCCCTGCTCTGTACTTCCCAGATCTGCTGTACTTGCGCTTCTCTCCCTATTTCCTCACCCCTCTTCCTAGAGCAAGGGCTGTGCTTATCTCAGCAGGAAAAGGGTGGCAGAGCTAGAAATAGGCAACATTCCTGCTCTTCTCCCTTCCACAGCCTTCCTCCTTTTAATTAATACCAGAGCAAACTGCTGAGTGAGGTTCTCCATGAGAAACAGAATTGTTGAGTGAGGGGATTGTGCTGCGTGCAGTGAGGCTTCATCTAGTGCAGTGGGAGAGGAGAAGAGGGTTCCAGTGCCGCTCTGTGCTCTAACCTGGCTGTGGGATTAAATCCCCCAGAGGCAGGTTTTAGTAGGCCTGAATAAAGTTAGATTTAATGGGAGGATGCTTAGGTCCCATCTCCATCTCAAAACATCACTAATCATTCTCCAAAAAGCTTTAAAAGTGGTGTGACACTTTGTGTTGGGAGAACACTGTTTGAACTTGATGGAGATTCAAATAATATTATCACCCATCAAAAAGACCGTCGACAGAATGAAAGCAAAATAGGTTGTGACTTGTGATAGCTTGAATCATTGTGTTAATAAAAGATACACTGACAATTTTTTATAAGTTCATGGACCATCTCCTTTGGAGAACGTCAGGGGTTTTCCCTGTTTTTTCACAGATAGCAAGTTGCTTTGTGTTTCAAATCAAATACAGAGATAGTAATGACCAAAACAATCTTCAAAGTTCTTCAAAACTTTCTACAATTTATGGTTAGATCTCTGAGTAAAGGTGATGAAGTGTTACATACTTTATTGGACAAAGGGTGTAGTGGGAATGACAAAAGTTAGGAATAAGTTTGTATCATTGGGAGAGCCATCAGAATTTTGTACTCATAGCCAGACAAGAAGACCATGGATGTTGCCTAATATGGTTCTTCTGAGAACTATATAGCATGAGTTAATGGGCTTCTCTTAAAGAAAGGGGAGCAGTTCAGAGTGCCTGAGGGCTTCAAGCATCTGTCGAGCTAAGGGGGAGCGGCTTATTTTTCATTTTTATTTGGGGAGGAAAAAGAAAGTTTGAAAACTGGTTGAAATTGGCTTTAGTTTTATCACAAATTCTTGTTCCTTTTAGTTTAGTTAAACAAATGCAAGAACTGTCCTATTTTTTTTTTTTCCATTTTTGTTTTAACTAAGAGTTATTATTTCCCTCTGATATTCTTGGGAAGTGTGTTAGTTGGATTGTTTGAAAAGAAAGCATAATTCTGCATAACACTTTAACTGAGCAAGCAAGGAGAATTGAGAAAAACTGAAGAAGACAGACATGTTATTTGCAGAAAATGTATTAGTTTTGTATAGTGAACACTGCTGGAAAATTCACTGCTGTTGTTGGAGCTAACCCTCTATTGCTGACGCATTTATAAACATACGTGCGATGACAGTAACATTGCACTGACAATACCCTGATTTACTATTCTGGTTCAGATCTTGATGTCCCTGTCTTTGTTGATGATATGTGTGTTAAATGAGTTATTTCAGTTGTTTTCTCTCTCTGTCTCTCATTGTCCTTGGCACAGATCTCAAAGCGGTACTGTCAGAACAAACTGCTTGGACTGTCTGGATAGAACAAACAGTGTGCAGGCTTTCTTTGGCTTAGAGGTAGGAAAAACAGTGTCCAGATACGCAACTGCTCCTGATGCTTCTGTAGCAATTAAGCTGTAAAAGTAGCATTACCTTCCATATGAAAGATGACTGAAAAGGTTTCGTAGATGGCAGTCTGATTTATAGTGTGATACTTTTCTTGTTCCAGATCTTAGTAGTTACAGAAACAGTAGTTGTGTAATAGTTGTAATTAAACAGTAGTCATGCAGCATTATGAAAAATGTTCATTCTTTTTTAGGTATCCATTTCTTACGTCTGTTAAGGGTCAGGCTTGCAATTCTAGAAGATGTAGTAGTGTTGTAGTCCGTCACAAAAACACTTGCATTCACAGTTACTCTATTAGATGAAGTTCTGCGGCATATAGGATTATTGTCTTTGCATCTGCCAGTGCTGTGCATTCATATTTTCACAGCACTGTGCTGTGAGTTCTTCATGGGATGGTAACGTGGTTGAGGCTTTGGTCACACTCAGGGTGAGTAGTTGGAAATTAACCATCGGATTCAGTCCTCCTGTAGGGTTGTGCTTCAGCATATTGGCTTGCTGTTGAAACAGAGGTTCTAGCCTGCAGGCTTATACAGTAGGGCTTGAACACACGAACCTGATAGGAATTGATGGAGTAAAATAGTACTGATTGGGCTATAAGAGTAGCTCTGAAAAACTTTTGACAGCTTAACTCATCTTAATAAACTAAGTTTGACTCCTAAAGATAAAATACTTAGCACGTTTAAAAATGAAAAATTATGGGTGCTGTAATGTCAAATTGAGTAAAAGGATTATTCTTTTGTTTTATGAATTTTATTTAACTAAAATGCTCTTGTTTTAGTGTCTATAGGAGGAATTTCTGAGAGAACTGCAAAATCCATTGGCCGTAGAACCAATTTCTGGTTCTGGAATATGTAGTGCTTTGCTGCTGTGTTTACCTAGTGAACACTGTTGCCAGTTCATTGGTGTTTTAGTCAGACAGAATACTGAACTGTTTATCCTCATGCAAATTTTTTCTCTTAACATTCAACATCAGTACATACTGTAGCAGATGCAACACAATCTGAGCGATCTAATGCCCTTTTTCTCTATTATTTCAGCTCTGCGTGTACCATAAGGGGTCACACCTTTTAATTACTAAAATTAAGAAAAATAAACACATCTCTTAGTACCTGCTAATTATGCTAATTCTGGTGGAATTTAGATTTTTTTATTATTTTATTTAGTTCACTGTGTGTTGAAAAGAGTGGTGGCATTGTTTGAAAATCTCACATTATGTAGTTTGTATATCCATCCATCCTGTATTGACTTTATCATGGGAGAGACAAATTATTACCTTAAAGCCTTTCCTGGTCCTGAATCTGTTTGCTGGAGTTTAACAGTTCACTGTGGACACAAATGCAAGCTTTAAGTAAGCAATTAGGTTCTCTGAAATGAGCCATGAGAAACATTGCCTCTTGTTATTTTACTGATAATACAGTAGTTTTCTATGGCAAAAGAACAAATCTTTGTACACTCTTAATGCAGTATAGTACTTACGGCAAACTTAGCTTTGCAGCTCTGTGTTTTCCTTTCTTATCCTTTTATGAACTGGATTAAATATCATCATTTTATTTTTAGACCAGGTGTGCCAAATTTTTCCTTGGTGAGAGCTAAATTATGATTTCAGCTAAAATATGAGCTAAAAGTATAAAACTAATTAATATGAAGGAGAACGTTGAATCCTCATGAGCTGCTTACTTAATTTTAAAATTCTATTTAAATGAGATATTTAAATTCTTATTTTTTTGACATAAGTACTTCATATAACAAGTACTGAGCTGTGAATGACCACCTAAAATTACAAGATGAAGCACCCAGTTTCTGAAGCTTCTTTTCCTCTTTATTTCTACTTAATTTTGTCTGCAAGTTTCCTTTTGTAACTTTTGCTAGTTCCTGCCCAACCTTCAGAATTTTGCCTTTATGTCATTTTATGTTCATCATTTTAGACTTTTCCTTCTTGCCGTTGGACACCTCAAAGTTTTAAAGATTTTTAAAAGCACTTGAAAATAACTTTTTAAATTTAGTTTTATTTTTTGGTATTTATTTTCAGTATTATGTTGGTAGTCACAAACACTAGAAACTTACTTGGCTTTTTTAAAATAATCATGATTCCATAAACCGGGATTTCAAACAAGGTCCGATGTCCCATTCTACATCCATGAGCATAATGCTACATTTAAGTAATGTATTTAAATGTGAAATAATACATTTATATATTTTATATGTATACAATTTAAATGCATTTAGTGTAGACTCTGCATCGTGGAAAATTAATTCAGGTATATTGATTGTAAGGATAAAGATTGCAATGTATTATGCATGAAACAGTGAATGACAGAAGCCATTGCTATTTCATTGATCACACAGCTCTGTTACTGCTACATTTTATAATAGAGGTCAGTGTGTTTGGTATTCAGCTTTTTTGGGGAGGAATATGAATTGCTCTAATTCTAAATTATGTAAGTAGAAAGACTTGAGAACCAAAACCAGCTTACTGTGTAACTAGTGAATTTTTAGATGAAAATATTTACAAATCAACTACGTAATTCTTTTCCTATATTACTGCCTATCTTTAAAAGAAAATGAAGTGTTGGTGCTAAACTTGTATGTATGATGCAGCCTTTCAAACATGACATGGTGTCAGTTTGTTCACAATGATACTTAGAAACCAAAGATATTTTTTTTTGTGCATATATATTGAAAAATTATGATGTACCTTTTAATAAATACATTTGAAGATTTTTCTTTTGCAAATGTTGTCTTCAACTGTTGCAGATGCTAACAAAACAACTGGAGGTATTAGGATTAGCTGAGAAACCTCAGTTGGTTACTCGCTTTCAGGAAGTTTTCCGATCCATGTGGTCTGTGAATGGTGATTCTGTCAGTAAAATTTATGCTGGAACGGGAGCCCTTGAAGGAAAAGCTAAGGTAAAGTAAATTTTATTAAAAACTTCAGCAGTATTTGGTATGGGTTTTAGAAAAATCTGTCATTAATATAACAACTATGAGATTTTGGTTTTTAAAATGTGCTTTTGTCGTAATCCTGAAAAAAAACAACCAACCAACCAAGAAAAATTAACATGAAAAGGTTGGTTATGTTGATAACCAGATCTTGTTTCAGTACAACCTTTCTCATCCATGCCCATGCTTCCCAGATAACACCATTCTGTAGGAAAGGATGAGGCTCAAAACTGTTGTTTCTTTAGATCATACTTCAGAAAAATGTATATTCAAATCAGCTTTAGTTTCTTTGACTATTTTCATTTTTCTCTGTGTACCTCTGCCTCCTATTGTTTCAGTTTCATTCACTAGATCTCCTTTCTTTTAAAATGTGTTTCACTGGATGTTGTTGTTCATGCTTTTAGTGTTTGTTAACAGTGTTAAACAAGTTGCAGCTGGGTGGTTTTTGTTTGCATGTTCCTCCAGCTATTTCTATTTAGTTTTGCAGTTACTGAAAAAAAAAACAAATTCTGTTTCTACCGTGCTTTCTAATGTTGTGAACAATTCTGTACGCATGACGGTGTAATGTTCTGTTACTCATCAACTTGTTTTGTCTTTGTTGATGCCTGAGTTGTTCAGGTTTTCTGTCTTTTATTTTTCTTCTAACAATGTTGCTTTTTTGTTTCCATAATTCTCTCTCTTATCGGGTGATACCTGTCAAGACAAACACATGTTGAACCATAGCAGTTTTTGCCTTTAGTTCCTTCAAGAATTTCGTCTTATTCAAGAATGCACTGCTGCTCACTCCATATTATATACCATATACTCATAGTTGACTGTTTTGTTCTTCCATCACTTGTTCATTCAAACCATATCAGGGTCCTTCTCTGCACATGTACAAGGCATTGCAGTAAGCTACATAAAAAAGAAAATAAGTAAAATATACTTGTTTCTTTTCTACCTTTGATTGGTGCATACAAGACTCTCTCATTTGGGAATTGCTTGTATTTTAGTATAGAGTGGAATTTGGTTAAAGATGTTTAGTTTTGTTTTCTTACAAAAATGTCACACAGACCATCAGGAAAACTACAGTAAGTATTTCATGGGGTGTCTCCCCTTCTGACTTTCTCATTCAACCTTACTTGTTTCTTTTCCTAAATTAATATTTTTCTGCCATTCATTTGGCTACTTAGATGTTTTTACTTTGTAAAATGCATTTACAATTCCTTTTTTAATCTGTAAAATACAGAGTACATTTATTCTGCTGTCTTCGTAATAATACAGAATAGTCAATCCCTGTCCCAGGCACCTCTGCCCTGGTGCAACTGTTAATGAGTACCATAGCTCATAAATCAAACGCAGCATCCCTAATAGAAGTCCATCTTTTCAAAGAAGATCCTTAATACTTGCAAAGCCATACAATAATTGCTATTCTTGCAATGAAACTTGACCAGGTCACTACTCAAAACCTTCTTGGGTACTCTGATAATACATTTTAAAATGTAGTTCTTAAGTTGCAATTCGTATTCTCATTTCTCGAATTAAGAGTTTGATATTTTAAATGCTTCCATTTCTTGCTCGTCAGTTTCATTCTTTGAAGTCCAGGACTGAACTTAGAAGTAAAAATATGGAGTGTTGGGATAGAAGAAAAAATTTTTTAACCTTAAATGTGTTAATGTACACTTCTATACTGAAAAACAGTCCTTTTTAAAGTATTATAATACTTGTTACATCTAACTCCTTACCTACTCTTTCTTTTGCTTTCTCTGGGTTCCTTTCAATTAATTGCCTGATATGTGAATGGTGAGTGTGGTTTTTTGGATCATGTCATAAGTTACACATTTTCTGACAGAAAGGCAGCAGCATCCTATTGCAATAGTATGCTCCTCAACACCTCATCCACATTGTCTCCCAGAAATCATGGTGCCAATTTACTACTACTTATCCTTGACAGAAGAGTAGTTTCTTTCTTGTTGTCTGGTACAATTCATAGAACCAAATGATGCGTTGGTTTTATATTTTTGATAAGCTTTTGCCTTTTTTTATTACGCATTTAAGAGACCTTCGTGAACAATGCAAGCTGTGAACTGAGTATTTTTTATAATAATATAATACCATGCAGCATCCCCGATGGATTACAGGCTACATTTCGTGTAAATGTAATAGCATGTGTTTACATACACCTCACAGGCAAAAATACACATAAGTGCATAAGACACAATAAACCCTGTAATCAAGAAAATGTCTCTGTGTCTGTGAAATCATTGTCAGTGCTGTGTACGCAGATTAACACTGCTGTTTTTTGAAACAAGTATGAGACTGCATGACATGTTGATTACATTATCCTTTAGACATCTGACCCACAGAGAATATCTGTAGTAGCAGTATATCTCTTGGAGATTTTTGTTCAGTTGAGGTAGTTGGAGACTGTTCTTTTGGAGCACTGTTCAGTCGTGCCACTTGTGTGCAGTGTGTGCAATGACAGTGTCTTCATTGTATGTAGCCATAGATTAGTATATATGTTCCTCCTGGGATACTGCATGAGACTTGCATGTTATTTAAAAAGTTAAGGGGTCTTAGTAAGTTGAAGCTATCCCTTTTTTAACATGCATATTCAGAACGTGAATTCTGAACTAATATGCTCCTATGTGTGTATACATACATATTCGTGTATCACGACATTTGGACTCAGGTGCTTGCTCATCTCTCACTATTTGGGGAAAAGCCCAAAATCCTGTAACATGGTCTAAACATAGCACTATATCAATTTAATTTATGAAGACCAAGGGTTTAGGGGGGAAAAAATACTCCCCTCCCTGCAGTATTTTTTTACTTTAAACAATTTAAACTGGAATAATCTGGTTGTTAGATATGCCTTGGAAGTATTACTGTGTTGTTTAGCATTTNTAATACTTAAAGAAGGAAATTGCCTTAGATTTTAAAATCTACTTAATGCAGTTTACAAATATGTTACTGAATATTGCCAATGTTATTGTGAGCAGTGTCCAACATAAAATATTTTATACGTATTCCTCCCTAACAGGCTGGAAAGCTGAAGGATGGTGCTCGTTCTGTGACCAGAACGATCCAAAATAACTTTTTTGATAGCTCCAAGCAGGAGGCCATTGATGTTTTGTTATTGGGAAATACCCTAAATAGTGATTTAGCAGATAAAGCACGGGCTCTCTTAACCACCAGCAGTTTACGCGGTATGTGTCTTTCAGGATTTTAATCTGTCTGATTACTATTTGGTGTAAGAAAGCTGTATGGAGTCTGTTTTCAAAGCAATATTGGAAAGTATAACAGCTATTTTGTGTTCTGCTGGCTTATTAAAAGATGAAAGTTACTTCTGCTTTACTAATATTACCAAACTAACATGCTGCAGTACTTTCTTTACTGTTTATATTTTGTTGATGTCTGGTGGTGTAATACATAAATATTTGTGGAGTGTATTTGTCAGAACTTTACTACAGATGCATATTAGATATGTTCTGTTCATTTCTTCAAATCCATTTATAGCAGGTGTTAATCATGACAATTATGTGCTGAATTTGGGGGGAAAATCCCGATTTATTAAAATATTAGTGGTTTTTATTGTTTGCTAAATGTCTTCCTTAATGTGATCTGTCACGTCACTGAAGAAATTCTCACCATGGTGTTAAAATAGATGGAAAGCATTTATTCTTTTCTCAAGCTTAAGAATGCTGGTATTTATCTTCATTTTGGTTTCTAAGGTACTGAGGAACAAAAGGGGTTTTGGTAATGGAAGAAAATTTAAGATAACAAGAGCTATCAGCAAATTCCTGATGAATGATTTTCCATCACAAAATGTTTTTTTGTGAGAAGAAGTCTTTCCTAGGAACATGTGCACCATAGAAGCTTGTCAGGCTGTGGGTAAAATTCTACATTGAAATCCGAGAGATTTCAATAAGAGGCTCTGCTTAGGCAGAGTAGCCGTGTGGGACTTGGGTGGTCTGGTTACAGGACGGTGGTTCGCATAATCAGAACAGGGAGCTGAACCACAGCATCCTGCATCCCTCAACAGAGGTGTAGCCTATGTGGTCCCCAGAACTACTGTCATGCCCCATCCCTCTGTAGGTCTGATGGGCAGGGCAATAGTAAGCGGGCCAGGTGTAAGGCTGTGTTTAGAGTACTCTCCTGGGATATAAAAAATAGTGGAGCCAGTTCTTGGGTAAAGAAGGAACTTAAATTTGAGTTGTCTTTCTAAGTTCCCAGGTAAGACTGTATTAAATGGAGGGGTTTTGCCATTTTTAGGGATTAATAACATTCTTAATTTTTCCTTCCCCCCGCCCCCATTCTCCTGGACACTTCTCAACCTAGATTGAGAAAAACACGTCAAAGCTTCAGTGCAAATCTGTAGCACAAGAAAAAGCATTCTTGCCCAACTGTAGTCTTCATCTTGTGGGTATTTATATATTTCCTATGTGGAACCTGAAAGACTGTTTTCCTCTCATTCTTTACCACAAGGTTTCATGTTATTGTAACTTTTCCAGTATCTGAAACCCGCTAAATTGGCCTCGCCTCAAAATTAGTTGAAGTGAAAGTTTTCATTTCTTCTCGCTTTCTCCGTGAATGCAAGCTGTCCTTTCAATATTTGCAGCTCCTGTCAGCTGAGGATCATTAGTCCCTCTTCACTGAACATAGTGTCTTTGCACTGTCTGCTAGGTGGTGAATTAGCTAGAGAGATACTCCGTCATACATAAATCCATTATTAATGAAGCAAGAAAAGAGAATTTGTTAATACTATTGTGGAACTCTGTAGATTTTGCAGCGTAAAAGATGTGCTCTAACTGATGCAAATGGTTATGTGTAATAAGTTGTGTATTACAGCATGTTCTTTCACATATTGCTGGAAAATTTTAAAAAAACAATTACTTATTTGACTAATTTTTTTTCTTGTTTCCTTCTTACTGCATCCATAGTTTCAGAGCAATCATTACAATCAGGTATAGTATAGTAAATTAAGCTGTAAATATATGAGCAGCTATTGTTCTTCTCTGGCTTTTTCCTTGTGCCTATTTGCATAATATTTGGTTGTGGGCTCACATTTTCCTAGTAGCGTTTGGATCTGGCATTCCTGTGCCCTAAAATCCCTTAATCCAAGAAAAGCTCTTTAATCCAAGAAAAGTGAAAATAAAGGGGGTGAAAAATATTGCAGTTGTGCTTGGGTGTGAGTTATGAAAAAAGGCAACCAATTCTTTGGTGTTTATTTTTGCAAATGCTTTATTCTAGCTGTAGAGGAATTTGCTTTTTTATCTGGTTTGGGAGCTTCTTTATTTTTGTTTCGTCTAAATGTTTTGTTTAGGATAAGAGGTAAAATTCTTCAGTACAATTTGTAACTTCGTCTTATTTGCCATTAGAAGTCTGTATTGGCTTGTGTTCTTGCATGGGACGGGCTGATTTTGTAATATCTCCCAGCAAAGGTTAACATTGTACTGCAATCATCTGAAATAACGTGCTGACACCTGTGTTTTGTGGAGCAAAAGTACAGGCAAAACCACTGAGATACAGCTACCTCTGCACATGATACAAAATGAAAGTATTAGTAAATTAGGTAAAACTCTCGGTGCAGAGAAGGTCTGAAGAGGGAACATTATAGTTAACTCCTGATCTTCTGCTTTGAGACATCGCAGTAACATCTTGGCCAATGTCTGTGATGTTGGTGCTTAAAATATGAGAGGTTGGCTTTGGAGGATTCAGCAATACTGCGAACATGAAGAAGTGTTATGTAGTAATAAGAACATGTAGAGATGAGCCAGATAGAGGAAAACAGCGTGAACGATCACTTCAATTTAAGACCCTTCTGAAAACTCTTAGTTTTTATCATTGTAAGTTAGCAACGTAAGCAACATAATGCCTTTCAACTTTGTTTTAAAAATTTTCTGATTCTTAGTGGAAACTCTCCTTTTTGTTGTAACTTAAGCCATTTACGTGAAGCTGCTCCATCTGGGGAGATGTGATATATACATATTCTGTATTTTTAAAGGGAGACCTGCGAGTACTCATCAGCTGTGCAACACTTCATTATCTCCTTGTTCCCATAAACTATTACCGAAAATAAAATATTCCTAATATGCTAATGCTCCTATGTTCAGATTTTACTGTGTGTTGAGAAAATTTAAACAGCCATTTCTGAGCTATTGCCTTAATAGCGTTCATTGTGCTACCTCTTGGAAGTAGGTTCAGTGAAACCAGATCAAATGCTTAGTTTCTGGGTGAGAGGGAAAAAAGTATGTTCTTAATACCTGGGAAGACAAAGGGAAAGGAGGAGGGAAAGAAACAAGGAAGCTCTCAATAATTGTTCAGGCAAGTCTCCAATTTTAAGAGAATAGCAAAGTTGTGCACAGTATCCCCTGAACCTGTGTGCTTGGGTAGTAGCCACTAGCCCCAGGTACTGAAGATTGACAGGGGAGGATCCTTGGAAGAAAGCATTTGGATTTGTAGTTGGCTAGATTGTTTTTCAAATACATCTGAAGTGTTTAAAGCTTGTTTGTTTGTTTTGTTTGTTTTTACCCCTTGGAAAACCATTTCAACCGTAATCTGTATTTTTGAGCTTTAAAAGTTTTTTCCCTTTACATTCGTCTTAGCTTTGCTTTTGCTGTTAGTTGTTTTACTGTATCTACTCAACTCTTACTGAGTACTTAAATAATGAAATCTGAGTCACAGGTAATATACACCTGAAATAACTCATTCACTGACATTTTGTCAGTGTTAAAACCTGTTTATTGGAATAAACAGTCCCATTGTATACACCTGAAATAACTGATTCACTGACATTTTCTCAGTGTTAAAAACTGTTCATTGGAATAAACAGTCCCATTGTCATTTATGGGGTTACCATCTAGACTATATCAGCCTAGCTTATAGCTCAGGAAGAGTCGTACAAGTCAACCATTTTTTAACTTCCCGATGTAACGTTTCACTGTGAGTTTCATCTGGTTACAAGTTGCATATTTTGAAACATATCTACAGTGATTTGGATGTTGTAGTAAAATAGTTCAATCAAGTTCAGTTGCACAGAATATCCCACCAAGAATTTTAAATTAATATTCCCTTTGTAGAACGGATTTCCAAATGTTTGCCTGCCTAGTGTGAACAGCACTTACAGTATTTTTGCTGCAAAATAACAGAAAATGTAATTGATTGGATTTTTAATGTTGTAGAGTGAGACACAATTTTGTTGAAAAAATAAATAGCTAGAAGTGGAAAATAATGTACGTGGGAGGCTCAGGAGCTCTAAAAAACAATTGGGTCACCCAGTATTTTGAAAAACAGGTGAAAATGTCATCTTTTTTTTTTTAATTTACTTATTCTAATTTAGAAAAAGAGTCATTTTACAATTTAGAAAGCTTGCTAGTTTAAAAGTATGAATGTCATGTTTGTATTAAGCATGTTGTCGGTTCACTTGTAAAGTTAGATTCTATCCTGGTAAGATTTTTCACATTAGGGGTTCATGATGATGTCAGGACTTAAGTGGACAATAATTCAATTTTGCAGCTTTTCTTAAAAGCTGCTTGGTAGCAAATATGAATTATTTGGAGTAGCTATTTAAAAATAAGCTGAAAATTGCTAAATTTGTAAAAGAAAAAGAAGGAACTGGAGAGCATAAAAGTCCAAACTCTGCTTTTAAACTTGCTCGGAGTACTACAAAGGCTAACCTGTGCAGATCTTCAAAGCTGTCTGTGATACTGTTTTGGGTTCCTCGGGTTCAGCTAAACCTTTAGGTAATTCGGGTACTTGTATATATGGTGGCTAGAACATTTCATGGATTGGGTTCTCTTCAGTGGTCAGGTGCTTGGGTAGCTTCTGTCCTTGACCCTTGGAGGCTTTTCTGGCATTTGGTGGACTTGAATTGACTGTTACCTAGTGTGTAGGTACATTCAGAAGTAAACTCAGTATTTGGCTCTCACCTGATGGTATAAAGTGTTCTGTTGGCTCCGTGCTATTTTCTTGGCTTCATTTAGCTGGATTATGATAAGGAAAGCATGATCCCAAGCAAGATCTGCTTGTTAGTACCTCAAGGAGACAGTGGTCAGTTCATTGTCTTTTATATGTGGTTAGCCCGTATATGGATATATGACTTGTTCAGCAGTCAAAGAGTTCACAAACAACAAATACAATGTATTTTTTAATCATAGAATCAGAATGGTTTAGGTTGGAAGGGACCTTAAAAGATCGTTGAATTCCAACCCCCCTGCCATGGTTACCTTCCACTAGACCAGGTTGCTCAAAGCCCCATCCAGCCTGGCCTTGAACACTTCCAGGGATGGGGCCTCCACAACTTCCCTGGGCAATTTGTTCCAGTGCCTCACTGCCCTCAAAGTGAAACATTTTTTCCTAATATATAATCTAAATCTCCTCTCTTCCAGTCTGAAGCCATTCCCCCTCATCCTGTTGCTACAGGCCCTTGTAAAAAGTTCCTCTCTAGCCTTCTTGTAGGCCCCCTTCAGATCCTGGAAAGCTGCTATAAGTTCTCCCCGGAGCCTTCTGTTCTCCAGGCTGAAGAACCCCAACTCTCTCAGCCTGTCCTCATAGGAGAGATGCTCCAGCCCTCTGATCATCTTCATGGCCCTCCCCTGGACCCTCCCAACAGGTCCATGTCCTCCTTATGTTGGCTCCAGAGCTGGACACAATATTCCAGGTGGGGTCTCACCAGAGCAGAGTAGAGGGGCAGCATCACCTCCCTTGACCTGCTGGCCACGCTTCTTTTGATGCAGCCCAGGATACGGTTGGCCTTCTGGGCTGCGAGCGCACATTGCCAGCTCGCACTGAGCGGCTCATCAGTCAGCACCCCCACGTCCTTCTATTGTTTCCAGTTTGTTTCAAAACCATGAGGGCTAGAGAATCCCTGATTTTTATTTTGGTTGGGTAGCCAATATTCTTTAGCAAATTTAAAGGTGGCAAACTTAAAAGGAATAACTAAAAAGACTACAAGAGCTCACTAATCATCCTATTTTGGGGTTTTGAATGAAATTATTGTGCCCAGTAGCTGATCAATTTGCAAGACAGCACACACTGAAGGGAAGAATTCCATCTTACATTGTTTATATGATTCTCACAGTTATAACCATGAGAGTATTCAAAATAGGTAAATTAATTTCACTTAGGTAAAGTACAATGCCAACAATACTGTTTACACCCGATGCAATTTTTATTCTATTGAGATTAAAGAAAAAAAGGAGTGTAATTTTAAAAAATATCAGATCTGTTTGTTTGCATTAGGAAATATATCTGTATGAGTATATTATGCAGCTGATTTATGAAGGGACTTTAAAATCTCTGTAACTCTGGTGTCTGACCATTGAATAATCTTTTTTGTTTGTTTGTTTCTCACAATGCCCTCTACATATGGGTCATTGCTCTCCCATCTGTGAGACAGAAACAGGACATAGAGAAAGGCTGGTGTGACAGAGAAATGAGTTTAATTGTTTTGAATCCTAGCCTACTTTCCTCACTAAAGCAGAATTTTAGTAATTCAACTGACCTAAAAAATAATTCAGATTTGTGGCTTAGACAGACATACTCTAATATGATAAAATAATGTACCTTATCTATTTTCATAAAGGTAGTACATTATTTATTTTTACACTAATAGAAATTAACATATCTGTAAGTTGTTTTGGTAATGGAAATTGCATTTCATAAGTGTAATCTGTGAAAACGAGGTAGATATCTGTGTTGGCATGTATGAAAAATAATGGTTTCCATAGAGAATCACAGATAGGGTGAAAGGATGGGAGATATTTGTAAAACACAGAAATTATGTTTCTTTTATGTATTATTTATTTTTATATATATTACTTTGAAGAAATTCATACTGTCTTTCAGTCAGTATCTTACCCAGACAAGTATGTCTGCAAATGTACTTCCCCTTGTGAAAAGCTGCATTCATCTTGCTTTCACAGTTTAACTTTCTATATGTCTGTGCATGGATTTGTTGCCATTTTTTTAAGGGAAAGATCTCATTGCCAAGTTTTCTGAAGAAACGTTCTATATAAAAATAATGTCTTTTCAAATGTTTTTGCAGCATCTGTAAAAGTGCTAAAGAGTATGTGTGAAAACTTTTATAAGTATGCAAAACCGAAAAAAATTAGAGTCTGCGTTGGGACATGGAACGTCAATGGGGGAAAGCAGTTTCGAAGTATTGCCTTTAGAAATCAGACACTCACTGACTGGCTTCTAGATGCACCAAAGTTAGCTGGTATTCATGAATTCCAAGGTAGGATTTATATTCTTTATTTTCAATTTTTTCGTGAAAACTGATTTTCATAATTAGATCGTGAACATTAAAACAGCTATATGAAGTCTTGGCTCTTAAGTTAATTATGAAAAAAATAGCTTTTTTAATATTTAAATGCAGATCGCAAAAGCAAGCCTGTAGACATATTTGCCATTGGATTTGAAGAAATGGTGGAGTTAAATGCAGGAAACATTGTGAATGCCAGGTAGGTGATACAATCTATACAGTACTAATTTAGTTGATAATCATATTTTTTGAGTAAAATGTTATTTAGAATTTATTTTTGTCATGTTTTGTAATGGTTGGTGTTAGTCTGGATTAATTTTTGACCATATTCCAGTTCTCTCTGCCAGTTTCTGTGCCAGGATTGCAGACTTCAACTCAGCTTTCCCTAGCAAAGCTGTGATCACTTAGATCATGTATAATGTAATCTCAAGGATCCAAACAGTCAATACTTGACCATATTTTGGATTGCACCTTCAACAGCCCCTCAACTTTTTCCTTCATTTAACACTTTGAAGGAATTTACTTCCAGTGCTTGTAGTGTTCTGCAGTCTCTGTGTCTTCCTACTGCTGCGAAGAGCAAGTCCTGTGAAATTCGTTCCAAAAGCATGTATTGTTGATATGCCTTTATATAATGTCTTGCATCAGATTTTGATCTGTATAAGGCAAGGCTTCCTTCTATACTGTCAGTTTTCACTGTCGTGCCATGTATTACATGCGTGTATTATCATGGAGTTTGGATTTTTCACCCCTAGCGGAGTGGGTTATGAAAATACATTTTTACCAGTGGTGGGTGATACCAGTGATGAAATCTTTATATGTAGTCCTAGGATTGTATTAACTTTGTCCATTGTTTTGTCTGCCTGTTTTGCATGTTTTCTGGTGTTTAGCAAGCTTTAACTCATTGGAAAAAACATCTAAAGTCTGTAAGACTGTTAGCCTTTGCACAGGCTTTTGTCTTGAGGATAAAGTGGCAGTTTGTCATCACCTAATTTCACACTTATGTCTAGTTAATGTTGTTTCCAGGTCTGATATTTTTCATTTCTATCTAATGCTAGCTCTGAAATCTATAGTCTGTTAGGTCTCCAAGGAAGTTTCTTCTTGATCCAAGACCATGGAGATCTCTGTGTTTTCCAGTATTGACTGAGCTCCAGGCTAGGAAGTAACTCCATAGAAAAATTCTTAGGTTTTGCTCCTCTAGTGTAGGCTCAGAAGTACAGGAAAGATAGCCCTGGGTCCTAACGTTGTCTGTGGTGTTGAGAAAAGTGAGGCAGCATTTTATAAGGCTGAATTTGCAATGATAATGTCATGACAGTCTGTAGCCTGTATCTCTCCTAGGAGGCATTTGAGCACCATTCGCAACTTGGCTTTGGCTTACTACCCCAAGGTTTAGTTAAGGTTATTGTATGAAGTTTATTCAAGTAGATTGACAGTTTAGATACCTGCTTAATTTGATTTATTTTAAAACTGGCATTTTTAATCTCACTGCTAGCACAACCAATCAGAAGCTCTGGGCTGCTGAACTGCAGAAGACTATATCAAGAGATTACAAGTATGTGCTGCTGGCTTCTGAGCAGTTGGTGGGCGTCTGCCTTTTTGTGTTCATCAGGCCCCAGCACGCTCCTTTTATCAGGTCAGTGAACACACAGCTGTGCCCAAGTTGGGTCACCTTCAGTTTGTTTTATGTTGCAAGCTAACATACAAGTGTACTAGGAAGCATATGGGGCTCGAAAAGAGCTGTTCCGTCGTCTGGGGAGCTAGCTGCTTAAATTCTTTTAACTTAGTCTTTAAATGCCTCGTCAGTTGCCAGAAAAGCTCGAGAAGCTGAAGTGTTATATTGTTATCTGTTCAATAGCTGTTGGCATTTTTTTAAAATAGCCCTGTGGCCTTACTGCTGAAAGAACAATGTGAAAACATTCTCTTACCAACATAATGTTATATTCAGACATAGTTAGAGCTGTTAACTTCTGTGCCATTGTATTTGAAGTCTTAATAGTTGTTTAACTCTTTTAGGGATGTTGCTGTTGATACTGTAAAGACTGGCATGGGAGGAGCCACTGGTAATAAAGGCGCAGTAGCAATTCGGATGTTGTTTCATACCTCCAGTCTTTGCTTTGTCTGCAGTCATTTTGCTGCAGGGCAATCACAAGTTAAAGAGAGAAATGAAGACTTCGTAGAAATAGCTCGCAAGCTTGGTTTTCCAATGGTAAGCAACAGTGTTCAAATTCCATAATGAATGAGAAGTTAAACCTTTTGAGCTCCAGCAGTATCATCCAAAAGCTCTATTTATTTTTTTTTCCCCTCCCCTGATTCCTGTGGAAATCAAATTTCCTTGGGTTAGAGGTCTCAGAGATAATTAAGTTCCCACAGTTTTTATTAAAATAGATGACTGCAGAAAGAATAGACCTTTCCAGCGCAATGACTGATAGAGATAATGAAGCATGAATTCACTTGCATTAGGCATCAAGGATTTAGCATAGGAAAGAGACCTTACAGATTCCTGACATGCAGTGGAACTTTTGTAGGCACCAGGGTTAATCAACTATGAGAAAAAAAAAACAAACATGGGAAACAGCACTATTTTCAGTATACAAGAATGATTTTTGCTAACTCGTTTTAACTTTGTGTTTACTTATTTTTGTCAAGTTGCATTGTCAAGTTCTGTACCATATTCTTATAAAGGACTATCAAACACCAGGTACATACTTGATAATTTTATCAGTGCAACAAAATGCTTCCTTGAGACTTAAAACTGTCTTAAATTTTGTAGTCAAACTGTCCTTTGTTAATTTCTCTGTCACTGTGCAGGAGTCTGACATCTTATTTTATGAGGTTCTTTTAATTTCTAAATTTGTCCCCTGGTCATGTTTCAATTTTTCTTGAAAGTACTGTATTCTTATGGTCCCCAGAAACAGTTACCTAAACACTGCTGTTTTAATCTGTCAGTGTATCTGCTTTGATTTATATAAGGGCAATGGAAAAGTCAAAACAAAGAGGGAAATAAAAGTTCTCACTTTAAACTCAAGGCTTCATTTAAACTAACAGAGCCCTTCTGTCTCTCCCTAGCCATGAAAATTGTATGTAACTGAAATCTTCAATTAAATCTGAGTAATAAAGCCCTCAATTTGCAGTTTGTCAGAATATTGTGCCACAAGATCCCAGGGGTAGTGTTTTGTTCTCCTTTGTAACCTCTTTGTGACACAGGTAGCAGTCATCATCTTAGAGCATTCTTCTAAAACAGGAGTAGAAAGATGAAGAATTTTAGATTCCAATTCAGATAATGCATATTTCTTTAGAAATGCAAGCTACATAAGAAATGTTACTACTACTTTCATATTCTATATGTGTGAATACCATACAGTTGGCTGTGTTGTTCTAACCGTCTGAAGAGTAAATACTAACATCTATTTCAGTTGTCCTCATCAACTAGAAATTATGCATATTTTACAGTTAAAAACTGAACTTCTGCACCTGGAAGTAGTAAATTTCTCACTTGGTTGTTTTGAACTTCATTGTGCGCTTGTGTTTTACAGGGAAGGATGCTCTTTTCCCATGACTATATCTTTTGGTGTGGTGACTTTAATTATCGAATAGATATTCCAAATGAGGAGGTTAAGGACCTAATACGACAACAGAACTGGGATGCCCTTATAGCAGGAGACCAACTTATCAATCAGAAAAATTCTGGACAGGTATCTTAAAAATGTTACCACACTTAAGAATACTTTATTTTTTGTTTTGGTTTTAGCAGTTTTCTGTGGTGGTTCTGTAAATCTATATCCTCAGCATGTTTTACTTACTATTTTTGTCCAGGTAGTGGTATGGAAGGATGGGATATAACAACATTTAGTACCTTATTTGCAGTAACTGACCTGAAGAGGCAGTGATACAAATACAGTGACTAGCTGTAGGAGTGAGGTTTTTCTTTCTCTCCTGCAAAAAAAGGAAACTATAATCTTTTTAGAACTTTGTGTTGGAGTTTACTAATTATAAGATTTTTATTTTTATCAGGTGCAACTATTAAAAAATATTTATAGATGTTCTTTTGGTAATGTTACTGTTTACTTTAAATTGCTGCAGTAACAGGTCTAATGCTGTTACTGTCATTCTGTTGGAAAAAGGAATAGTCCAAACAGTAGCCTTTTCACTTAAAAAGAAAAAAAGAGCATGGAATAACAAAGTCTGAAGAAAGCTTCAGATTTTAGATTTTTAGGGATTCTTGGGAGGCAGCACGTAGCAATTAAAGGAATATTTGTAATGAGTCAAATTTTGTGTGAAAGCGCGTATTGCTTCTTTCCACCTTTATGTGGGAACGCTGTAGATGGTAAAATGAGAGATAATCCTTTCGTTTTAGTTTTCTCTACTTGCCAGCACTTTGATCATAAGGAGTGTTTTTTCTGAATTAGAGTTCTCTTCCATTTGTGCCGGTGTCTGTGCACCAGAACCGGAGGAAAAACACCTGATAATTTTTAATTTTCTTTTTATAGCTCAGTTCCTAGAGAGAAAGAGACGTATGTTCAAATGGGCAGACAGTGTGATTGTCGTTAGTTCAACCGAAACAAGACAAGTGTAGAGGTCTTGGGGACACTTACAGCAGTTATAAAGCTGGAAACTACCAGAATATAAAAAAGACTCAAAATAATCAAAATCGGAGAGAAGAAGGGCTAGTATTGCACTGTTGGGGTAATATTCCATTATTTGGAAGTGGCTGGCTGGGCAGCAGGGGGTATGAGCTGGCTAGCAAGGGTAGCTCCATGATTGTTGCATGTGGCTGTTAACCAGTGTATCAGCTGTTCAGGAAAGGTGTTTACACGGCAACTTTCTTGGTAAAAGTAGACTAAGAAATAATTCCCAAAGGCAAAAATATGAATAAATTGTCTCAGAAGTTGCAGATCTTCTGACATTGATTTTTAAATTGACTGGATTGCAATTTATATCTCCAACGGGAAAGCCTGGCTAACCTGTCATTTGATGCAGACTTGACTCTAAGATCTAAGTTAGATTTATATTTTACAAATCTCTGATGTGAAGTAAAACTGCCCATACAAGATTAAACTCAAGAGTGGAGCTGGTTAAGTTAACTAAGGGGTTTTACCGTATGTCTAGTTTGAACACTTAAAAAGTGAGCAAGTCTCCTGGCCTTCTAGGGTCTTGTGTTGGTTGTCTGTATCTGTTTATGTTGCAAAGTACCTAACGGGTTTTTGATTCCTTTCAATTGACTCTGTATCTCTAAATACCATACGTAGTCTTGGCAGATAATTTCATGTAATTTCTCTTTTTATTCTGTTTTCCTATTTGCTTGAGAAGAAATGGTGATATTAGCTCTCTAATCTTTCAGTTCATATTGAGTGTATTAAGGGCTCTTTATTTTTCTCTTTTTTTTTTTCTTAATTTATTGGTGGGGCATCTTGTGTCAATTTGAATGTGCAAAGCATTCCCCAGATAGGTACATAAAATATAAACCTTAACTCCTAACATTTGCTGACACATGAGCAACTAATAGGCTAATTACAGTGCTGTTGACAGCATCTGTGCTCTGGATGACCTCAAGTTCTGAATGACATTGGAGGAACAGGAGGTTGCTCATGAGCCTGGGTTTAAAGATATAAATGTTGACATACTTCTGTTTAATGATGATCAGTCTGGGTCACTATTTAGTCTAAGTGGCAAATGTAGAATGTTTTCAGCAGATAAAATTTGGAGAAGGATTCATATTACCAAATGACTTTTTTTTTTTCTGAGATGTGTGTACAGGTTTTCACTGTTAGAAAAGAGAATTCTGATTAGTTTCAAGCTGTTTCCCATCTGTTTCTGTCTTCTGGCATGACGCATGACTGCTTTGTTTCTTACAGATTTTTAGGGGATTTTTGGAAGGGAAAATAAATTTTGCTCCTACATACAAATATGATCTGTTTTCTGATGACTATGACACCAGTGAAAAATGTCGCACACCGGCATGGACAGATCGTGTTCTTTGGAGAAGAAGAAAATGGCCTTTTGACCGATCAGGTTTGAGTGCTTCCTTAAATTGTTTTAAATATTCTTTTAACTGGCTTATAGAATCCATTTAGTGACATTGACAGTGCCAGTGATTCTGAGCTTCTGTCCCTGACTTTGTATGAAACAAAGAGCTTATCATAGCACCTGCAGTAAATACAGTGACGCTGAACAGGAGGATCAAGAATCAGATACCAGTTACTGATATTTCAGTAGTTCAAAAGGAACTTCTCTGTTTTTTTTTTCTGTAAAACACCTGGTTTGGGTCTACTTTCTTTCTTCTATTTTTACAAATAGCTGTGCAATCACTGTGGTTTTCCCATTTTTTTTTTTTGTTAATACTGAATGTAGCTGAAGACCTGGATCTTCTGAATGCTAGTTTTCATGATGACAGTGACGTCCCTTATACATGGAATCCTGGTACTTTGCTGCACTACGGAAGAGCAGAGCTGAAAACATCTGATCATAGGTTTCAGTTTTATTTTATACATAACTTCCTAATCATGGAAGATTTAGTATTCATGTTATGTATTTTGTTGCTCGGATGCTCTGCTTACAGGTTTTTCTTGTGTATTTTTTTCCAAGGCCTGTGGTTGCATTGATTGACATCGACATATTTGAAATTGAAGCAGAAGAGAGACAAAAAGTTTATAAGGAGGTGATCGCAATGCAAGGACCACCTGATGGTACTGTAATGGTCTCCATCAGAAGTTCTTCAGCAGAAGAAAACTATTTTGATGACAACTTGATTGATGATCTTCTTCAAAAATTTGCAAGCTATGGTGAAGTTATACTTATAAGGTTAAAAAGACTTTTTACTTTTAATCTCTATTCCGCTTCATTGCTCCCACCTATTGAATAAAGTAACTTTCTTAGCAGGCATTTCAGTTATAATCTGCTTCATTTTTGACATTTAGATTTCAACTTTACAGTAGAAAATTAATTTTATATACCTTTATGTGTCTCAGTTTTCACTTTAATTTTCAACTGTAAAGACATTGACTTGAAAAAATTGTTTTGCATACCTGAGTGTCTGTTTTCAGACTTAATTTTTTCAGATACTCTTTATTTTTGAGATAACTATCATGCTGACTGTCAGAAATCAGTCAGATTTAAAATTTGTTATTTATATAATTTTATACAAATTTGGTATTCTAAAATTAGGTTAGTTTTAAATGAACTGAAGATGAGAGGATCCCTGTGAATGTTGTGTTTTCACTACACTTAATTGAACTATAAGTGTTGTGGTATTTTGTTTGGATTTTTTGGGGGGATTGTTTTGGGTTTTGGTGGTATGTTGTGTTTTTATGGTTTGGGTGGGGTTTTTTTTTGGGGGGGGTGTTTGTTGTTTTGTTGTGGTTTTTTTTTTTTTTTTCTGTAAGACTAGGAGCATAGTCCCAAGTCTGTAGTGTGATGTAACGTTGAACACCTAATACAAATATATAACCTGTAGCCACACAATTGCTATTGAATATGTGTAACTGTAATCACATGATTTTTAAGAGGGCAATGCTTTTACTTATTTTTTTTTTGCAAGCAAACATTCAGTTAAAGCTTATTAGCCAGTTATATATATTTTAATGAACTTAAAATAATTCTTCTCTATGAAGTAAAACATTGAAAAACCTTTAAGATAAGAGGCTTCAAAAGTTAGTAGGTAGGATAAAGTATTTTAATTATTGTTTCCAATGGTCTTTGCAGGTTCGTGGAAGACAAGATGTGGGTAACATTTTTGGAAGGAAGTTCTGCTTTGAATGTTATGAATTTGAATGGCACTGAGGTAATGTAAAAATTACTGAACTTTCATATAGCAAGAGAAAATCCAACATTTTAAAGAATACTTGGGTGGGTTGTTTTTTTTTGTTTTGTTTCTTTGTTTTTAATTCTTAAAAGTTTTTCATGTTGCCTACTAGACTGTTGCATCTCTTTCTTTTTTTTTTTTTTTTTTATTTTTATAGCCACATAGCATTATGTTGAATTTCAAAAGCCAGCTGAGAGAAGTACCAAACAATTTATTTTTATCTGGAGGACTATTAGAGACAAGAAGATCCCGTATTGAGGGGCATCTTCATCAAATGAGGGATTTAAAATTTTTTTTTTTAAATGATTTTAAAAGCAGAGCTTTTCCCTTGAGTTTGTAGTATGAACCAGTTTATTATATTTATAGCCTGAAATTATTTAAAATTCAGCACTCCTGTACTGCAATCATGTAAAAATGTCAAAAATTCAGCTCTCATTGACTTCTGTATCACCAGTATTTAACCTTTGTAAAAATTTTAATTTTCATATTCAGATTTTTACTGATCTGTGTTCCTGTTAAGACATAGATTCTGTAATGGGATGTTCACAGATGGATCCTTGCATCTGCTGAGAGTTCCACTGACAGTCCATGCAGGATAGGGCCTCAGTGTCATGTGTCAGTGTGCAGAATGAAGGCCTGCTGTTTTATAAGTCTCTAAAAAATTACTTTATTAAGTAATTTATTGAGCCTGGTTTTATTTACAAAGAGTAGTGTTTCCGTCATAATTAAAAAAAAAGAAGCTTTTCTATTAACTGAAAAGGAAAAGCTTATGAGACAAGTCGTTAGTTTTTCTTAGAAAAATATTAAATAGTTGTAATAAAAAGTTTAAACTACATAAACGTACTTAATTGCCAAAATGAAGTGAAAAGCATAATTATTTTTGTGACATGTCACTGTCATTCTTTAGTCCCTGAGATTCTGACAATCTTATTTGTGATATTTTCAGAAAATTTTTTCTTTTTAAATCTAGAATGCTGAATTTTAATGTTTCTACTCTGAACAATTTCTGTTTTGTGCATACCTGTATGGCAATCCAGCTGCTAGGAAGGATTATAAACATAAGCTTGAAAAATCCAGATTGGATCAGAAGTTTGGAAGATGAAATGAATCTAGAGAAGATTAATATTGGGCTGCCTTCATCAACAAGCTCCACTTTGCTCTGTGAAGATGCCGAGGTTACTGCAGACTATGATATGGAAGGTTTGTTGAAATAAAGTAGTCCTCATTTTGAAATGCATAGAGTCCTAAACAATGTGGTTAATTTAATGCATATAGCAATACTTTACTTAACAAGTTTGTGCCCATCTAAACCAGATAAATTAGCAATCCTTTTATTTCCAATAGTATCTTGTTGGGCGCTGTCAGTTTGCACTGTATGTTGAGGTTTTCCTAATTTGCTGACATTCTCTTTATTCTTCTCACTTTATCCTGTGACTTACCTCTCAGGGTTACTTCATTCAGGCAAATTTTACTGTTCATAGAGACACCCTATAAGCAGGATATACATGACTTCAGAGTGCAAAGCAATTTTTTTTTCCAATACGCATAATAGTTTAGGAGGACTAATGAGCTCCCATGCTAACCACCCCCAAGAAGACACCTGGTGAGCCTTTGACAGGCAGGCAAATATGAGTCGGGCAAGGAAACCTTCAACCTCTGTTGCTCCTTGGAACAGGCTGATCTTTGGCATTGTTGCTGTTTTCTGGTTCCCTGGAGTCATGGTTTAACCCCAGCCAGCAACTGTGCACCACGCAGCTGCTCGCTCACTCCTCCTCCAGTGGGACTGGGGAGAGAATCAGAAGAGTAGAAGTGAGAAAACTCGTGGGTTGAGATAAAGACAATTTAATAAGTAAAACAAAAGCAAAACAAAACAAGGCATTCATTCCCTGCTTCCCACAGGCAGGCAGCTGTTCAGCCATCTCCAGGAAAGCAGGGCTCCATCACTCATAACGGTTACTTGGGAAGATGAAGCACCATAACTCTGAACGTCCCCCTCTTCCTCCTTCTTCCCCCACCTTTATATGCTGAGCATGACATCATATGGTATGGAATATTTCTTTGGTCAGCTGTCCCAGCTGTGTCTCTTCCCAACTTCTTGTGCACCCCCAGCCTGCTCGCTGGTGGGGTGGTGTGAGGAGCAGAAAAGGCCTTGACTCTGTCTGAGCACTGCTCAGCAGTAACTAAACCATCCCTGTATTATCAACGCTGTTTTCAGCACAAATCCAAAACATAGTCCCATACTAGCTACTATGAAGAAAATTACCCCTATCCCAGTCCAAACCAGCACACCTGTTTTTTGCTGGTTCTGTCTTTTCCCTGAAGGGTTTTTGTATCTTTTCATGTCATAGTTTTCTAGCAGAATCCTCAAGTTGCTGAATATCCCTGTTGCAGCAATAGCGCCTCTGCATTTTTGCTTTTCTTTCCTTGCATGTTTCTAATTTAGGTACTTTGTTGCAGCTTATTTTTCAATCTATTAATTAACTTTTACAGAAGGTGGGCTCCACTCTCTTCTCTATATTAAGGTATATTCTTCATATCTCCTTGGCAAGTAAAACAGCTGTTTTTTGATATCTCCTTGGCAAGTAAAACAGCTGTTTTTTGAACAGCAGCAAAACAAAACCCCACACCTTTCCTTCTGACATTTCCTGGGTGTATTGCATTTCCATGTGTATTTTACAGGGTTGTTTTTTTGTCATTTCTTGAACAGATGTACTTTCCAGACATAGTCATTGTGTCTGTATTCATTTATTCTAAGCTTGAGTAGCTCATTTGTTTTGAATTTCTATCCAAGCTCCTTAGTGGCAAACATTATGTTGCAACAGTTTCAAGAAAAGAGGTGGTAGCTATGTATACTGGAAGGAGTAGACTAAGGGTTTTTTGTACAGCTATTTCATAATGGAAGATATGTTTTGATAAGGATACAGATATGGGAAACCTTTATGAAAGGTTGGAATTTGCGTTAGTCTTGGTATCATAGGATACTTCATGTTTTCCAGTTTAGACACCTGTATGATTGTTTGATTTTATTAGTCCTACATGAAATGGTATGATTCCCTTAAAATGTGACATCTCAAATCCCACAAGAATCTTAAATTGAGAGCTAATGTCTAATTAGCAGCCTAGTTACTCTGTTACTGCTGAGCAGTGCAGAGTTGAAGCTGGAACTTCTGTAGGACGTTGTGGGTCATTCATGTACCTGAAGAGAGAGAAGCTTAGAAGTTATGGAAGAAAGGATTACTGTGGTCTTATGGGAGGGTGATGGGTTGTTTTTTTTCTATTTCAGGCATTTTGAATATCAACATAAAAATATTATAAATTGATAGTTTACTTTTCAAAGCACGTCCAAGTTGAACCTTTTCTTTAAACATCCTCACACTTTTTAAAACGGAAGGCATTATAACTAACAGATACCTTGAAATCCCCTGCCCAGCTTTCTGAAGAATGATAAGTGAAGCTTGCCACCAATGCAAACCAGGGAAATAATTTTTGCAAAGGTCTTCTTTGTAGGCTAATTGTTTCTTATATTAAGCAACATGACAGTTGCCACACTATTATAATTACCTGTAATATATATCCGTAATATATATTGTGCATTTGGAGTATTTTCAACTAGTTTGAATACATATGCATTCTTCAAATGTAATTTTATGATTCAAGGATCAAACTTTGGTTGTTCAGCTAACTCCTTGGAACTTGAGGGCTTTTTGCAGAAAATTCCATGCCCAGAATCAGTTTATAATTTCCCCACTTTTAAAAACAAGGATCTATTGTTCCCTTTTTTACGTGCTTTTTGTTTTTTGGGATGCGGTTTGTTATTTAGGAGACATTGATGATTACAGTGCTGAAGTAGAAGAAATCCTTCCTCAGCATTTACAGCCAACTTCAAGTTCTGGTCTTGGAACCTCCCCAAGCTCTTCACCGCGTTCCAGTCCCTGTCAGTCCCCTACGCTGTCAGATGGACCTACGCTCCCAGTGAGACCGAGCCGAGCACCTACAAAAACTCCTGGACCACCCGTTTCCACACACAGTATGTATTACATTGCTCAACTGCCTCTGTTACTATTATACAATCTGGCAGCTGGATGGCCTGGTGGTAGAATACTACCTTATAGATTATTTTTACTGGAGCTTTTAGATTAATATAAAAGGCTATTCTTGTCATTATGTAGCACTTTACGTGTAAGTGACCCGGGGCAAATCACCTCATTCTGTGTGTCTCAGTTTTCCTAATGGGCAGTGGAAGCGCTGTTTCCCGAGTCTTATTTAGTACACTGTCCACTGATCTATGCTGCTGCAAACTACTTAACATGCTCTAGTTCTTTAGTATTTCATCATGAAAAAGACATCTCAAAAAGTTATGTGATTAATAGGCTAAGTTGATTAGTTTGAAACTTTTGTTCAAGAATTCTGTTGCAATGTGTCAGTATAATCCGAGTTCACTTTAGTCATACTCTTCAAATGCAGCCCATTTCAATTAATTCTTCTATCAGCTGTAATATGCAAATTGTAATCAGCAGATTTATAAATTTGGTGTATAATATGAAAGCTTCTGTTTAAACACAACTTTATTTTAGTGACAAAGTGGACATTTAGAATTACAGTGTTTGGAATGGCTTCTAGAACAGTTTATTCCAAAGTAATTCGGAGTAACTTCACAAAGACTGCTAAAATGCCTCCAGAATTCCCCTTGTAACATTTTTGCCAGATAAATTAGTTCACAGATTAGCATCAAAATCAACATTTGGACCTTTGCAATTTATAAGAATGTTTAGGATTCCATGAAAAGCATGTACCGATTAAAGCATATGAGACAAAAATCTGGGTTTAGGAAATCTGCTTGTTTTCACTGCTGGTTTATTCCTCTTGTTTTCTGTATCATTGTTTCCAGAGCTGGGGACTGGCTGTCCTCTCTGTGAAAATAATGTGCTATTAGAAAAGCCTTACTGTGATTAGAATGTGCAAGTGATTAATTTTTGCATTGTTTTCTGTCATGTTCTCCAGCTGAATTTCAGCTTGGTACCCAGCAGAAAGAGTCTTCTCAGAGTTTGGAGCCTAAGCGTCCTCCACCACCTCGCCCCGTTGCTCCTCCTGCACGCCCTGCTCCACCGCAGAGGCCACCTCCACCATCAGGTAATGCGATGATGTGTACCAGGAGGTCAGGAATATTTTGTTTCAAGTCTGTGAGATGAGCTTTCAAGTTCCATGCCCAGAGTACATATTATATTGTTGGTTTGGGGCTCAATGGAACATACCCATTTTTCACCAAAATGTTTGGTTGATACATTTAATAGCAATACCAGCAAGGGAAATAACAGCCTTTTCCAGTACCATTTAAATATTATTGTCTTTGTGTAGTGAATAAGTTTTAAAATTTTTATAAACTTATTTTCACAGTTTAAAAATGTGGGGCTCCTACAGCAGTGTTTACTCAACATTTTCATAGCATCTTCATTTTGTAAATAAAAGATAAATAATCTCGTGCATTCATTGATTTATATTCCTTTAATTTTGGCATCAATATGTATGCTTTTTATCATGTCTGAGTTTTTAATGTAGAGTTCATCTGGATCATCTGAAAATGTAAACAATTGAGCACTAAGAAACTGGATGTTCAGAAGCATATGGGCAACATAGTTACTAACAAATTGACCCTTGTCATTTTTAACTTTCTCATTCTTTTTCTTCCCTCTTACTGTACTGGTATTTTTCATTATTGCTGCATTCATTTCTTAAATACTGTAAGGCGGTAGGAGTCCTGCACCTGCTAGAAAAGAATTTGGAGGTAATGATTTTAATTGTTTTCAATGTGACTACGTAGCAAAACTACTATGGTGGTCTGTTGTGACAGTACTTAATATGATGATGTCCAAAGGTATAAAAATCTGTAAGTCTTAAAGATCAATGTAATTCCTTTCTCAGGGTTTGTATCCTCTTCTGAACTACATTTGACTTTTTGTGAAAAAATATTTCTGTAGAATTTGTTACATTATAGTCAGATAGATTCAAATTGTTCCAGGTTTTTATTACATTGTGCTGGTCAAAATATACCCAGCTAACTTTTCTGTGAAAGTGGAAACGTGTCTTTAGTTGTGAAAAGGCTAGCTCGTTTTCCTCACAGTCCGTGACAAAGAGCATTGTAAAATGGATTGTGATTGTAGCTACTTGTAGCGATTATCCATTAATTAACTGTTCAAGTTGAAACTACTGCTGGTCTGGCCCAGTTTCTCCCAGATGATCACCAGTTAACAGAGCGCTCCAAATCACTGAGCTATATTTGTCTCTAAGCTGAACTCAACATATGGGTAGGGTTTTTTCTGTTTCCAAGTCTGAAATGTGCTCCTAAGCCCTTCCTAGAGACACGAAACATCCTCCATAGTTCTTGGAACTAGCATGTAATTCAAAAACACAAACTTAGCAAAAGAATTTATTCAGTTACTTTGAAGGCACTCGAGAGCTACAGGTCTTTACAAAATAACATAATACTGAAATAATTCGCCCCTAATTCCTTTCCTTTCGATAATGCTGATGGCCTTATCAATCCTTCAGGCTAGTTTGTTTTTTTTCCAGCTTGGTCTGCTTTTGCATGTAATAATGACTCACGCATTCTCAAAAGTGCTTCTTCCTGAAACTAATCTTTGTCCTTGTTTGTCACACGCTTCATAGTTGGGCTGTCCTGCTTGGACTTCAATCAGCTCATTAATACGTGGGATAGAGTGAGAATAGTAGTGGCTCTGAAATACTTTCTTAATGGCTTTTCAGACACTGCCACTCAGTTGGTAGGAAGAAATGTTTTTTGAGAAAATAATTCAAAAGTTTTGAGCAATCTCAGAAAATAAGCAAACTGTTTTACGTAGTATATAAATATCAGCTAACTTATTCTGATGTCAGGCTCTTCGATACCGTTGAAGGGAGGAGGTGGTTATGCCAAAGGCACAATATTTTAAATTAGTTAAAATGCTAGATTGTTAGAAAATAGCTGGTTTACACATAACGCACAACATATGTGAGATTTAATTCATTGTACTGCTTCAGTCCTACATAGTTTATGTGCACTGACACAATCCTGTTTGCCTAGTTTGTCTCAATTGTGCAAAGACTAGCCTCCTTTTTTTTTACCCTCTTTCCCAACATAGCTTTCCATAAAGAATTGTAGCTTGCATAAAAAGCAAGGTTTATGCAATCTTTTAAAAGAGATTGTAGGATATTCGTATATTATTCTGACCTAAAGCTCATCCCACTTTTTCTCTCCTCTTCGTTTTCCATTCATGGCATACATTTATAACGCATAATGCTTTGCTTTTCAGCAGTACCTGAGCTCAGCTCTGAGCAAGCTAGCACAGGACTGGAAGCAGTAGAAATGTCACAGTGTGTCACTATGCTTGGGGAAATGGCATCTGTTTCTCTTACCTAGAATGAAGGCTCCTAAAGCACTGTGAAAATATCTCTGTGTACTGTAAAAGTGTGTTAAACTTTGGGTTTAGAATTCTGTACCACATGCAAAGTGACATTGGATCATGTCTTTAAAATGTTGTGCATTTTAAATGTTACTTTCTTCTTTTTCCCCGTGTGTTTTAGCCTTTTTTCCTGGGTGCTTCACTCCCTTCAGTGCCCATAACATTTCTTCTAATGGCTCCATATGCTTTGAAGATGGAAGCAGGATTTGGGCATCTAAGTTTGTTTTAGAGTTTGATCATATTTTACATCAGCAGTAACTCAGAATTCAAGGAAACAGGAGGTGCAAAGTTTCCTTGTTTTTATCTGCTAATATGAAAGATTTCCACTGAGGATTTTATAAGCTCTCAATTGTTTGTGGTTAAAAATTAAAATGCTGCACTCTGTTTACCCAAGATTTTTTTTAATACATTACAGAGTAAATTCTTACACAACATTAAAAATTATAAAAGCTACTAATTGTCAATTACTTGAAGTTAAAAAGTAACATTTGGTTTGGTTTGTTTTTTCTTTCCTTTAATAATATTAGTCAGACTTTTCCTGATTGATGGAAAGGCTTATGGTTGTCTTTTATCATTAGTTTAAATTGTTAAAATAGCATTAAGATTGAGAGAATGCACAGTATTTTCGGTATATGCAATAATTTGGGTAAAATGCATTACGTTTTCACTGTGGTTACCCTCCAAATAAATAAAAAAAACCCTAGAAAATACAGTAATAAAGTTGACATTAAAAGAAATGCAAGTATGTTAAACTATGAAAATACATGCTCCCAAGCAGCAAGTACTTAGTAGTGTACACTGATATTTATTGTCATACAGTAAACTTAGCCTTGCAAGAACCATTCAACGTCTTTACTTTTCCCTGTAGCTTTTGCAGAGCAGAGTTCAGGTTGTTTGGGTGCATTAGGATACAGCAGTCATTTTGAAAAAGCTTTTTGTTGTTGTTGGGGTTTTGGGTTTGTTTTTTTTTTTTAATATGGGGAAGAGTACCTTTCTTCTTTTCTTGCTGAAGAAGGAATGTTCAGTAATGGAGGAAACAAGAAGCCTTAATGTGATAACAGTAAATGCATTCTTCAAATGGCAATTGACCTAGATTTCAAATATATATGTATACACAGACACATGCACATGTGGGCCTATATGCACATTATACTTTATGAGAAGTTGGGGTTCCTTTATTTTCCATTTAGCTAAAGTGTAAATGTAATCTTTGCAAAACATGCAATTCTGTCTAAAATACATCAGGGCATAAGTTACAAATTGTTTCTGTATAAATCCAACTCCTTTCCTTAAAATACTAAAAACAAGGATGTGATATCTTTACTTGCAAAATACTCTTTCAAACTAAAATAGAGATTACAAGCTGTATACAGACTACAGCAACAGTTTAAAATGATACCCCAAAATGTGTTTCAGGTTCAGATGTACATTTTTCACTGTCCTTAAGATTAAAATCTTCCTGTAATGCTAATTGGTATAGCATTATCACAGCACCATAATTTTGCTTTATCACTGTAGAAGAGTACTGTTAGTAAGTGAAATTTGGGGGATTTGACCTTTATGCCCTTTCTCTCCCATATAATGAAAATTTTAAATTTGCAAAACCTTTTTAAATCCTCATGCACAGAAGTCTTTCTCTGCATGGTTCACCAACATAGGAACATGTCTATGTGCTGTGGTAAAGAGATTCTCTGCCTTCCTTCTCCTGAAAGGAGTTGACTTTATTAATCATGTTGCATAAACCAAGATTTGCTTAACAAGAGCATCCTGAAAATACCTATTCAAAGTATGGGCTGAGTTGAGCTTTGAGAGGGGAAAGCGCAGAAAATATGTGACATGAACAGGTTAATTCCCTGTTCTTGGAGAGGTTTCATTGTGTCTATTTCCATTAACACTCTGAGATGATGAGTTAGCTTTATGCCTCTGTAACCACAGAGGGTTCACAGGAGTGTCCCGTACTCTGTTGGGCTGCTCTTCACCTCCCTTTATTTTCCCCTGGTTAGCAAGTAGGCTTCTTACAGCCTATGGGTTAGCACTTTCTTTTCTCCCTCAGGGTTCCTCTGGGTTGCACAGGAGAAGGGCAGAGCCGGTACCTGAAAGCAGTGAAATGTTGTCAGGCAGTGCTTTGCTCCCTTCCTTACAAACGCTCTCTGTTCATCCCTCCTCAGTGCTGCTTCTCTCACAGAGAAGTTTACTGTCAGAAACTTTTGCGATGGAAATCTATGGTTAATTGGCAGAGCCTGGAACTCACCCAGAATATATAACATATGCCAGTATTTAACATCTTTGAACCAGATGTTCAGCAAAACCAGAGATTTGACATCTCTGGCGATAATCACATATCAGCCTCATCTGCAGCCTTCACTCTTCCCACTCTGAGTGACACCTCCACCCATATCTGACAAAATTCACAGCACTCTTTCCAGATCATAGAGAGCTCCTGAGCAGATACCACACATTGGCACATGATGAGAAAGCATGAGGCTGTGTCATCGCTAAGGCAAAAGTTGCTTTTAAGGTAGGCTTCTTGAACACTGGCTCCCTTTCCTTCCTCTATACTTGAGCCACTCCAGAGTTGCCAGATATTACTGTTACTTATTCCTATGCGCATGCCTTAAGGATTTCTCCTTGCATACTGTCTAGTGTTATCTATGTCCTGCTATGTTTTTACCATACAATTTTATGGACCCAGTATATGCTTGATCATCTTGCAGAAATAAAATAATACAGCATGGTTATGCATGATTGAAAATCTTCTTTCTCTCAATCTGAACTGTAACATCTACTGCGCGCCAGATAATACAGCTTTCCCAAGTACAGAGTGCTGCTTGGAGATAACTTAATGATACAATTTTGTAGGATACAATACATTATATAAAATGGGAAACTTATTTATTCCACAAACTTGCTTATTCATATGTAGTCTTGGCAGAAACATACCACACAGTTTTCTCCTGAATTACAGGAAGCAGACTTAATGTTGCAGGGTGTAGCTGATGTATGTTTTCAAATGTTTGAGTATAGATACGTGCTCTGCTTTAGAAGAATTTCAAGACCTACTTTTAATATCATTCTGAATTTTAAAAAGTAATTAAATTCTCTTTCAACTTTAATGTAAAACTGAAATAATAGCATGTTTGTAAACATGATCATACTTGCTGATCTCTAATTTGTATCAGTCTGTTTTCCCCATGCTGCTGCAAACCGTTATCTCCTACAAGTAACTACAATCTAGCTAGACCATTTTTAAATTCTGTAAAGCTGTCTTGTGGCAGTGTTCTTTCTGGTTTTACTTTCTCAATCTACTGCTTTTCTTATGCAATGTACAGCTTCTCTTCTTTCTCTGAAAAGGTCTTGGAGCTCCTCCCAGTCCTGGGGTAGCTAGGAGAGAAGTAGAAGGTAACATAACAATTTTTGTATTCTAGAAATGGATTTCTAATTTAATACCTGAGTAATAATATTGCCCTTGTGATACTAAAGGTGGTTTCGTGAAGGTATTTATTGCGTAGGATCTTTTTTCTTTTATTTAACGTAATTTTCAGATGGGCAAGTTGCTTGCTGTTTTACAGTGATGGTGTGAATTGTTATAAAAGTCTTCATTTATGAAAAACAAAGTGAAAACTTAGACTGCACTAATCAAGAAGAATACTTTGAAGACTGACCCTCAGAGGAAGCTGTAACTGACTGATTGCTAGAGTAAATACTATTCCTGTAATAAAATCAGGAATCTAGGCAGCCTAGTTTTTCCATAAAGAACTACATATGTTCATATATTTTCGGGAGAGAAATTTCCATTTAAATAATTTAGCTTGTAATTCAATATTTTTATCACTTCCTAAAGAGATGTATGTACAAAATAGAGTTATGTATTTTCATTCTGGTGCCTAAATGTATGTGACATACACTTATGAGAAGCATCTCTCTTGCATTATTCTAGTTGGAGTATGCGAGTATAGTGCTGAATGAGTCCTGTTCTAGCCATGCCAGTGGAGTCATGTTTTGGGGTTTCTTATTCCCTTGGGAATGTGATCCTTTGTAGCAAATACAGGTATAGCAGTGAAAGTCCTAATACAATCACAATCAAGATGTCCTCCTGTGTACTACAATTAATTTTGGCTGTATTGCTGGTTCATTTTTCTAAATTGGCAAAATCAGCATAAGCATAGAATAGTTCAGGTTGGAAGGGACCTGTGGTGGTTATCTAGTCCGACCCCTTGCTCTAAGTAGGGTAAGCTTGTGCCAGCTTGCTCAGGGTACGAGTTGCGTTACTGAGAACTGTACCCAGAAACCCCTTCTGACCAGTTCTAAGAAAGCAGGGTTGTCTGACAACTGGAAGTCAACTTGATAAACTAAGTGTCTTATGTACCACAGAGAATTCCTTCCAGTTACTGTAACTGACATGGTGATTTTACCTTCCTGGGAAATAGGCAACAGAAACACAAGCCAGAATCGTAAACTTCTTTGCCTGTTAGAAATTGTGCACTTTTCTGAGGTAAAGGTAACTTTTTCATATCTTGCACTTCACAACTTGAATGTTGCATACAAGGTTGTCATTAGCATCAGCATGTAAATGTTGAGGTTGGTGCTGTAATATATTTATCCCGTAAACAAAGAGAGTAGGTTCAGGAACTTTGGCGCAGACCCTGTAGATTGCTGAACCATGTATAATTACAGATGTACTCTTCTGATCGCATGATTTTTTTGAATCGGCATGTTACATAAGTTCTCTTTGTTTTAAAGACTGCCGTTAGAATATCTGCAGAATGTAGTACAAAAGACAACAACTTCTAGCACGATTGAGAACACAGGGTACCTGTACAAGTGGGCGTCTTTGGCTTGCAACAAATAGGAGGTGATTTGACTTAATTTGTAATTAGAAGGGTCAAATTACTTCACATGTGCCATGGGATAAAAGTGTACTAGAGTAACAGCGTAGCTGATGGATAGACTTTAATATGTAACAACTTTAAAAAAAATCACTAATGTCTTTTTGCTCCCATTTCCATTAGTGATAATGTACCATTACCGTATAATACCCATTTGTAGCTTATCTAACGAAGATAATCTATTTTTTTTTTCCATGCTTCAAAGCACAAAAAAGTCCTGGAACACAGAGAAAAGATAACTTAGGTAATACAGATACATGCTTTGTACTAATTGTAATACAGAAATAAGTTGATTTTGAAATATGTTCTAAGTCAGCAATCTCTAATATTTGTTCCAGTTCGTAATCAGCCTCCACCTTCAACTGGAATTTCAAGTGCAGGAACTGCTGGATATGGTACAACCAGACCGGTAGGTATTCTGCCTTAAAATAATTTTCCTCCTAAGTTTTTACAGTTTATACACTGGCAGTAGGTTTTTGTAAGTCATAACAGATGTAAGAAAGGTGCAAAATTAACTAGTCATTTTACAGCTTATATGAGTTAATTCCCTTAGCAATTCTTGTCTGTTGAGTAAAAATACTTCAGAATATATATACTGGACATGACTTCACTGTTTTGCACTCTATGCAGTCACTTCATAGGCTCCCAAATAATACCACATTTTATGTCTACTTTCAAATAACTGCAAAGTTATTCTTTGTATTATGTGTTCCTGTTGACTACGTTGCTGATTTGGTATAATAAAATGTATTGTATCTGTGCTGAAATGTATATCCTGACAGCAGAATTGCTTGCAGGCAGTTAAGGTATTATACAGGCAGTTGATTGCTGATTATTTGGTGTGTAATGGAATTTTGTATCTTGTTTTAAAAATTGATCTTGATAAATTAATCTTCATGTAAAAGTGAAACATTTGACTATTCCAACAAAACATTCAACAAATATTAGTTCTGCATTTCATTCTTTATTTGTTGAACTGAACTGAAGGAACTGAATGAAGGATTTAGGGGCACTTGAATGCTTCACTACAAGCAAGAAATCAAGAAATGGGAGACATCTGCCTTATTTCTCTTAACAGCAGCAAATAGGAGCCTCATGTTAAGGAAGGAGAAAATGTTTTAATAGCTACAGGTTGTCTTAAAGAATTCCTAAGAAATGGTATTTATTTAATTCTTTAGCATATTTCAGAGATTTGTGAGATTTTCATATTTCAGTATTTGTGCTTACTTTGTTCCCTCTGTTGTGGCATTTCCAGGCTCTTTAACTTAGATCTCTTATACCTGGACGTTTTATAGACTAAAAAGCAGCAAAAGCTGGCTCTTTCTTATCAGTTTCTTGGTCATTAGAGAACTTTGTTTTCCTTGCCTAAGGCATTTCGTTCTTCTCATTGGGATAATGTGCATAACAATACTGACAGGATGGAGAGCACAGATATGAGTCTTTAGTAAGGCTAAAAAGCATTCTGCTTGCATAAATGTCAGTGGGATAGATACTGGCGGTTATATGGATAGATATGGAGGTTTCTGAAATATCTACAATTATGGCACCTCTTCTTTAATGCTGTATCATTCTTTCTGGTAAAGTGATAGACCAGTTGTGCAAATGAGAGAGAGTGCGAAGAAGCCATTAAAATAAAGATGTAGCTAACCACAACAGTTAAATCCATATAAATTTGTTTTATAAAAGGTTGTAGAGTCCTTTCCCACCTTTTAAATGAGCAAGAAACAAAACAACACTGCCAGCCGTGCAGAGATATCGGAGTTCTTGTAGAGCTTAAAGAATTTGTACCTTACTGCTATTGCCATTTCTATTGTACTCTTGTACAGTATTGAAACCATTTGAAAACTATTGTTGAAAGCCACCATTGAAATCACTTTTTGCTGATTCATTTTTCTCAGAGAGATTGATTCTCCCAGTGAACAGTTCTTGATCTTTGCAATTTTTTGTTATTTTCCCACAGACATAAAATGCCCTCTTCTAAAATTTGGATAAAGAAAACCTGGTATACACAGGAAAGAATGTATTAATTTATTACCATGTGCCTCACTCTTTTCTTTTTTTTCAATCTGGAGCCAGCAGAGGATTTACCATTTCTAAATCAAAATAATTCAATAAAAAAATCTGGTGTACAGAAGAGACTCTACCAGTATCTTGGAACTGGCATAAGTGCAAGAAATTTTGTTCATACAAACAAGATAGAAAAAAAAGTAGTACTGTTCTCGTGTACTGTGTTTCTCAGCACCCAGGCTGGACTAGAGTTAGAGCTGCTTACCTGTTTCCAGAAAGGATGACGGTACTGCAATTGCCAGCATAATTTGACAAGACAAAGCTGACTGCATCTCTTCTTCTGCAGACGTTGAGATTTTCTTTAAAAAAGAACCCAAGCAAACCAAAGGAAAACAAAAAAACCCACAACAAACCAAGCAAAAAAACGTACTAGCTGGTCTGAAAAACATCTCCTAAGATCTGCTTGGCTTTTCATGCCTTAGCTCAACTCTTGTTTAGATTTCCTAAGTGTCATTGCTGCTTTGTTTTTCCTCAGGTTGTTTTTGGGGCAGCATTTCATTGCAAGGATTTCAGGACCAGGGACAGTAGCCATGGTGGGCGCTGCTTCCCACTGAGCAGTCCTGAGGATTATTTTAGAATTCCTGTTTCTTTTCTGTTCTTTTTTTTTTTTTTTTTTTTTTAATGCATTTTGGCATTTAATCCAGTCATCCTTCTGCTTACTTCCAGAATATTCAAAGAAATGACAAAATGCATCTTGGCAATTAAGGGGAAGACAGATATTTCAGAGGTTAGGTGGTTTACAGCATTTAGAAAGTTGTTAAAGGGACTCAGCCAAGCATAATGAATCAGATGTTATACAGAGTCTTCGAAGTAGAGTACATACATCTAGTAAAAGTAAGATCAAGGATGATATTTGTTTTGTAATGAAATTTCTTTGCTTGTTTTTAGATCATGTTTGTGTAGAGAGTTGTGTAATAGGGTTTGCTCTTGAAACTATTTCAAGAACATCCACTGTTATTAAGATTTTATCAGAATATACCAAGTACACAGAATTACAGAGGAAACAAATCTTACAAACTATCTTGCCTCATGATGATTTTTGTTCTGTTTTGGTTTTGGGGTTGGGGTTTTTTTTCATGAAATCTAGCACTTTTATTACATTCAGCTTTCAAGTGTTGTGTTTGTAAATCACTCAGCTTCAGGTGTAATCTGGAATAGTTTTCTTTTTCTTTTTCAATACTGGTGTGGCCTTTTAAATTTTATGAGAGCAATTCTGTTCCTAGCATATTAACTTCCATTCCAACAAGTCTGGATGGACTCCAGCCTTCAGATGAGGCAGAATGTATGTTTTATTAATACTGTTTGCTGAGGAACAGGAGTAACTGCCTTACAATTAGCAAATGTAAGTTTCAGAGAAAAGAACTAGCCATGGTCTTTTCTGTATATCTTGGACTTTCACTATATAAAAGTGACTGTAGCTGTTGTTTGCAAATGGCAGGCTACAATTATAGCCTGAAAGGTAGATGGTGTCTACAATCTGCATTGACAGTGGGTTATCAATGTGTCCTTACAAGATCTCCAAATGAAGTAGTTGCTGTTGTTGTTTTTGTTGCTTACAACAATTCACAGACTTAGGTAAAATTAACTTATTAATACTAAAAAAAAAATAAGTGTTTCTAACATTGTTGCACAGGTAAATATTTATGTAAAGTTGAAGACTGCTGCAAAAATCCTTTGCTTTGAATTGAATCCTCATAATGTTTTGATAATATGTTCTTTGCTTTTATATGTGCATGAAAAATTAGTTCAGCAACTGTTATCAAAGAATGTATTTTTCACAGAGTCCTAATTATCCTGTCATTTAGCAGTAGATGACTACATATCCAAAGTAGAACTAAAATGCTTTCTTTTTACCAATTATTATGTCAGACTGTTCCACCTCGAGCTGGAGTTATTAGTGCACCACAAAGCCATGTCCGTCCCTCTGGGGGAAGACCAGCACCTGAAACTCAGAGCAAACCAGCTGAACCACCAAGGGGTAAGTTTACTTTAGAAGTTAAATATAAATGTTGCTATTCAGTCAAGAGGGACCATCTCTGATTTGAATGCTTTGTTTTCAACAGATGTCTTCGTTTTTCACTAGAAATTAAGATTCTCAAATGTAGTAACGTTTGGCAGTTTCTGTTAACCATCCACAAGTATTGTAAACCCTTATCGGATAACAGGCAGCAGTCAGATGAGATCTAGACCCATGAATTTCATGCTATCAAGAGAAACTTTGATCAGATTGCTGTATTTTGGTCTGAGTACATTGGTGTGTCCTATCATGTGTGTTGATCACTGGACCAGTGTCTGCACTGGTTGCTCTGTAATCATAATATTTGGAATAGTGTTTGTGTTTAACTCTCAAAGCCACTTCCTAAACGTAAAGTTTTTTTAAAAAAATTGTGCTAATATCAAAATATGCATTTTAAAATAGTGACTTCCAAAATCCTTTTAAATACAACTGAACTACATTTAAGAATGACATGGTTTCTGGTTCTCTATTTTGTATCTATAGCAATACTTTTTAATGGAGATACACTGAGCTTTCGATGACTTCTAATCTAGATGCCACGAACACCTGCTGTTCTTACAGCTCCTTCTTCTGAAGTTCTGTCTGGTGCTTCCACAGCCACGTGTTCTCATTCATGGCATTCTTAAGATTTCTGTTAGAATTCTTTACAATGAAAAACACTGCAAATATACTTGCAGGCTCACCGTTGCTTCCTGAACCACTAAAGCCTCAGGCTGCTGGACCTGCTCAGCCCATCACTCAGCCACCGCCTGTGCTAAGGATGCAGGAGCCTCTGATACCTGTGGCATCGCATCCGTCTCAGACAAGTGCCCCACAAAGTCTGGAACCCCCACAACCGCCTCCTCGCAGCCGATCATCTCACAGTTTGCCTTCTGAATCTGCTCCTTCACAGCAGCAAGTAAGTAAAAGAACCTTGTATATATGTTTTTTCATTATGTAAATTAACACAGCTTGTATTGAATGCTGTAGATTTGTGAGAAACTCCTAAAGCAAGCAAATAAACAAAAATAAAGGTCAAAAGATTGGATTCAAAGATTGTAATTAAGTAAGATAATACTTAATTGCTTATGTATTGTTCGTGAATAACTAACATCTTAAATACTAAACATTTAACTTAAGATTTCTTATGACAGAGTTACAACTTACGGACAGCTTGTTTTTAAAATTATGTTCTCATTTGACAACTTTGTATGGAGAAATACTCAATCTAAGAAATTTAATTTTGTAATGACAGATGCATGACAAACTTAAAGTAACTAGCTAACACAGGTTTTGATTATAAAGTAAGCTTTATAGATTGCATAATGTAGTGCTTTCTTTTGATGATAATTCATTGCAGTAAGACAATACTGATAGATACTTAATAGAAATACATTTCTTCCCATTCCCTAGTGTCAATTAAAATGCAGAAACGTATCAAAATAATCTGAAAATTTAATACAGTAACATTAATATTCTGTTCTGTGGGACATTTAGAGTGTATTTTTCTAGGAAAAGCCATCGGTTCTTACTACTGTTTAAAAATGCAGAAATAGATTTTCAGTGTTGTTTTATATACATAAGGCTAAGCTTCTTCACTAAAGGCCAGTGCTGTTCGTTTTTACAGTATCAGGTGCTAGGCCAGATAATTACACTACTTGAATAAAAGCAGAAAGCTACTGATAGATTTGTGCCCACTTCTTACCAAGAGTAAATTTGTGCTTTTGTTTTCTTGTGTTTGGGATTTTTTTTTAAATGTAAACTCACCTGTGGATATTTACGACTATGTATGTTTTCATCAGTATTTTAGATTTTACCTTATCTCTACATCTGAAGACACTTTCACTAAAGCAGTTAGTTAATACCTATTTTGTACCACAATGAAGCAGCCAAATTCATTCCTCAGTGAGTTGATTTTGAATTCTAACTGAAAAATCTTTAAATGCTCTTCCTTTCTTTTTGCTGAACCTCTCTCTCTGCCTGTTAAGTTTTTTCATTTTGGAAACTTAGGCCAACAAACGGAGGATATCTTTGAATATACAGGTAGAATATCAGGACTTCTGGTAGTTTGTTAAAGTATGAAGTGTTGCGAGCAGAGAACTTACATGGAGGCATAAGGTACTTCAGAACGTACCAATTTTGTGCATAGGAACAGATTGCATTGTGTCACTTTTAAAAGCCTTACACCTTCTAAATGTAGTTTTACCACTGATCATTTTATGAAAGAGGTGCAAACAGTTCTTTCAAAATTATTACGAAAATTACATTTATCTGTGTGTATACACAGCAATCAAAAATATGCTTAAGAACACTGTAAACATTTTTTTTTGAGCTGTGTAACGCTGTGGCTATATTGTTAACAATATCCAAACCAGATAGTTTAGGACTAGTTCAGGGAGCTATAATTTTCTCTGCAATCCAATTTCTTTGATTAATGCAAGCTGTACAATCACAAGGCCCACTTCGAGCTTCATTTATTGTCTCCAGCTTAGGTTTATTTATTTTGGTTTTCCAGTTCCAGGGTGGGGGTTTTGTTTGTTTGGGTTTTTTTAGTTTAGTTAAACAATGTTTATTTCATTTCTTGATTATCGTTTGTAAATATGAAGTTTTCTGAGAAAAGGTCTTTAAATAAATACAAAATCTTTTGAGAGGTAGTGGATTCCAAGCCCATCCTTTGATTCAAAGCTCGATTGTGGTATTTAAGAACCTAAATCTCTGCTTATAAAACTTAATTGCTTGTATACAGTGGGAATATTCAGGTCTCTATAGATTACCAAGCAATACATAAAACCAGAAAAGTAGTTATTGTAAATAGATTTTATTTATTGCAAATTAAGAAGATTTTGGTTTTTGATTGAATGAGACGTCTTATGGTTTGTTTCAGCTTGAAAAAGTATTACTATAGGTAAGTGATTAAACCAACACAGTTCCCAGAATGAGGGCTATAGTGCTTTTCATTGTTAACAGATGGTTAGAGTTAGACCATCAATAATCAAATGCTTACAGTCAGTCTTGAAAAAATAGCACAATCAGTGGCACAATGAATGTCTGTATGGAAATAACATTAGGATTGGTTTGAGCTGTTTTTTTGACTCTTAATGGTAGAGCTTATAAGTCTTACAATAGAATACAACAGAAATTTAAAATTTAGTATAGTGTGTAGTAAGTATTTTTGTTTTGTATTCATATCTCAGAAAATGGCTTTGTGAAAACTTAAAGTATTTTTAATATGAGGTTGCCTTGTTACTTGGATTTTCTTCCTAATTTTCTTTCCTTTGATGTCTGTTTCTCTTTCACAAGCAGGAGCAACCATCAGGGTAACAGGTATCTGACTATTTACCAATCTTGTATGTGGTCTCCATCTATTCAAGCAGAAAAGATGTATGAATCTTGTTTTCATACATCTGCAGTCTCATCCACGTTAAAAAATCACCTGTCTGCATTAATGAATTGACTGCCATACCATAGTTTGCTTTCTCTTTTCATAATGCGATTAAAATTGATACCCTTAACTGTATTTATTAGCACCATAGCAAATATTTTGCTTCATCATCTTTTATGAAACAACTGGAACCCCACGTATGTTGCTTAGTCACTGCTGAATCTCCTGGTCTCAGTCTATTTGGAAAGAAATGAGTAGGCATTGGAGTTAACATTTCTCTTTAATATGAGTAAATCCTGATGCAATTGCACTGCCAAAGTTTTTTCAAAATAAAACCCATATGTCACATCTCTCAAAGAACAGAGAACTTACTATTACCCAAAGTAAAATATACGGTTTGTTAGACTTTTAAGAGCATTTGGTTCCAGAATTATTCAGAACAAATTTTTACTTACAATAAAGAGCAATTTGGATTCATAGTTTCTTTGGGATCCTGTGCTTTTTGATTATTTGGTTAATGAACACAGGACTCAACGAGCTGGTGCAAAGCTGTGTTTGATTTATATTCTTTCTACAGTTCAATTTTTCACATTTCCCCCCTCAGTTACTTGATGTCTTTGTTTTAATATTATTTTCCCAAACACTTACTATATAGATCTAAAAATACCAATATCGAACTACTCTATTTATGGTTTGGTAACGTTAGGCCTCATCTATTTCAGAAACTCTCTGCTGGAGTAGTACCAGGGATGCATGTAACAGACAATTGTTTCGAAAAAAAACCCCACCAGAACAAATGCATTGTTGCCCGCATACTTCGTTTCTCCTGCCAACCAATTCAAGCTACAACTGCAGTTTTTTAACAGAAATTGCTATGCTGGATACATTGGGAAAAACTTACAATATTCTTATTATTCCTGAGAGTCTCTAAAGCCTGTAGACTAATTTTGCATAGCTGCTTAGGCAGTGGATATGTGGAGAAATGCTTCAAAATATGCACAATAAATTTGGTAAAACAAGAGGCTTAAAGATTGAGGTTAGGCTATATTGTATTTTAGTTGATAGTTTTAGCTAGCATCCTAGTTCAACAAAAGATTAGTTAACAGAATTTTCATGCTAAATATCCAAACTGTTTGGGTATATTAAGGTGATGTGTTAAAATGACAAATTTGTTTGTGAAATTTGAATTTTCAGAAGCTGTTTTAACTTAAGCATAATTCTTTGCATTCGTTTAATAAGAGGAAGCTCCAAACTCTGTTCTGTCAGTGTGATGACTTGGACAAAGGTAGATATTCTACCTTTTTGGACAGTTGTTACAAGGTGTAAAAGCTGCATTGTTGTTCGAAGAAATGTATAAAACCAGGAATATTTTGTTTTTAAAAGATGAGAAGTTCTGTGGAGAAAACTGTCTTCTCCACTTAGTATTATTCTAAACAATGATAACTTGCCATTTTAAAATACTACAAACCAACGATCGTACCTTCACATGTCAAGAAGCACTGGAGATGCCTGTGGATGCATACGTCTACATAGAAATGTCTGAAGTGCATATACTAATTACACTAATTTTTCCTTTCATTGTGATGCTTAAATATTGCTTGTAACATCAGTGTTATAAACTCTCAAACAATGAGACCTAGAGCTTTTTATTTCATACCTGTGCTGGGTTATCACTTGTTTAGAATACAGCATCATTTCCCAAGTTTCCTAAAGATTTTCTTATATGATGTCCACTGGTGCTTTTGGCTAGGACTCTGACCTGCATGAAGTAGATTCAAGCTGCATCAACCAACAAGGGGGAAAATTGTGTTTTACAACTAGTAGGCTTTTCTCCAGAAAAGGGCTTAAGGGTTATTGCTTTCTAGAAAAGAAGCAATCACTCTACTGCAAGTGCGTTGTGCAAGTTACAACCAAATTGTATTGAAGTTTCAGTTTAAGCCCAAGAGCTTCTTTTCTTCGCATAGGAGAGCAGGAAATGGGGAGTTAGTCATAACCTTAGAACAGCCAGCCACGGGATTACTAAGCACCTTGTTTTCTTTCTAGATGAAAATAAACGGAACGTATGGCACTAAACTCGAAATGCAGTTAAACAGTGACCCTTTTGAAGATTTGTCATTTAAGCTGCTTGTGTCAAAGATGCAGACGTCTGTTCGATCATCACCTGTTACGACTTTAAACCAAAAGGAGTTGATACAGTTGCCTTCAGCAACACAAAGAAATGCTGATACTTTGAACACTGTAAATTGCATGCCAGCAATGCCCCCTATTCCAACCTTTAACACATCCCAGGAACATAAGCGCAGCTCTCCAAATCCATTTATTACTGGACTGAACTGCACGAATCCATTCACTGAAAGAACTCCTAATGCTGGAAACCCATTCAGAACGGAGACGCAAGAGTCTGAAATAACTTCACATTTACTAGAAGGACGTGCTGCTTGCAATCCTTTCCCTTCTCTAAATCCCCCCAGTTGTAATACGAGCAAGCCTGTATTTTCTGTTGATGCATCTGAAAACACTTTTTGCTTGCGAAGTAAATCTCTCATGGTAAAAAACGTACAGCCAAAAGGATGGGTAACATTTGATGATGAGGAGGAGAATTTCAACGTAAAGCTAAAGCCATCTAAAAGTGTTCCAGATTTTAAGCAAATCAATTCCAGGAAGTCAGCTGGATCTCCAGATTTGCTGGGCACTGAACAAAATACTTTTCTTGGTTCAGACTTTAACTTTGATAATGACTGGAATAAAAGTTCTACTGATTGCTTCTATACAATGCCAGCAAGAAGACCACCTGCACCTCCTATACCATCAAGAACAACCAGCAACAGATCCCCCGCTGATCCTTTCACTTCTTTGGCACCTAAGGTGTCACCAACACAAGATTTTACAGAAAGATAGATGTTCAAAAATATAAGTGGTTATATTTGTTGCTACATTTATCCAGTAGAATAATTGGGCATTTGAGATTATTCTGTGTGCAATAATTAATTGTTAAATGCACTGAAACTTAACTCTACTCATAAACAGCCACTATTGTTTGTGTATAAATTTTGAATATGTATATATGGTAGAGCACAAAAAATTATCTGAAATTTATTAAAGTCCCAATGTAATAGTATTTGAATAGACAGAGAAAAGAAGGATGAGCTACTAATCTTATTAAAATATCCCAATCTTGGTAATAGTTTTTGCTTTGGGAGTGCTCTCATTTCTGTTCCCCTTCGTGGAATTTCAAAAAAAAAGAGGCTCCCCGCTAGTAGCCTCCCCACTCCCTTTTTACTGTTTTGTTGAGTGATATTTATAAGTATTTACCAAAGAGCTGCCAAAGTTTATTGAGATTTGAATGTTGACAAGTATTGTTTAGAAGTTGTTTAATTTATAACAGAGGCTATGGATATTTGTAAGGCATATATTTGAACTTGAGGCACAACAGAAACAGTTTAATTTCAAAATACAAAAAAACCTTTGTGTATTAATATATTCAATATTTGACTTTAATTTTCTGTGTCAGTACATTTCAGCTATTCAATCTTATTGTGACATATACTCACTAGCAGTACTTCAGAAGAATTGTTCCGTATCGTCCATTTATGCATTACTATTTTAAAGATACTTTTTTTCCACAAATTGGAAACAACCGATATCACAAGTTTTCCTTTAACCGCTGGAAAAAAATTCCCTCTGGGTTCTGAGATACAAAGCAGTCTTTACCAGTTGCAGACAACATACTGGAGCTGGCTCGTCCCAGTCTCCTCTTTTGCATGTCAGAAGGGCTTTCCGGTCCTATAGAAAGACGTGAGTTAGGGAATGAGCAGCCAACATCAGAGAAGGAGAAAGTCATCTTAGGTGACTGGGCTGTCTGCTCACCATTCTCCCTGTCTACTGGACTTACTGCTGTATTTTTAAAATCTTACTTTCAAAGAAAATAGGAGAACAGTAATTCTCTGAGCCGAACAGTATCATTCTGTTGCTTTTGCAGTTAAAGCCGAGTGACTCTTCCCAGCCCAGAGGCAGAGACCATCCTCTGTGCGGTGGTGCTGCTTTGAGGTTAGTGAAGGCTAACTCACGGTTCTACATATCACGCTATAAAAACACAACTCTCTGTGCTTCTATGATTTTCTAAAGCTCACATGAGATTACATAGAATATGATATGTTGTGATCTTGAGGCAGTTTAAAATAACTGATTTCCTTAGCTCCATTTATGTATGCTACAAACCCCTGCAGTTCTTAAAATTTGCGGTGTCTTAAGACACGCGTATGCAGCTGCGTTCTTTCGTCCAAAGCTGAATGTGTCACAGTGTTGTCACCTCTCGGGGGACTGCGAATACATGCCTACACGCATGGGCTTACTTGCGAACAACGTTACTGGTTCTGCAAAGCCAGGGACCGCAACATAACGTACTAGCGTTAGATTTATAGCAGCAAAAATACACGATGACAGTACTTTTTTTTTTTTAAAAGTTCTCAAATGCTATCAAAACATTATTTATAAAATAATCCACTCTTCCTTCAAACAGTCTCTGGTTAGCCACGAGCTGCAGGAGCGATGATAGTGAGTTTTATATTGTGGGTTTGGGTTTTTTTTCCCCATTCGGGTCATTAAACAGTACTTGTACATTTTAAACAGCAGCGGTACTGTACGCTTTGTGCTTCGGTGTGTGAATTACCTTGTTTTGAACTGTTGCTCTACACATCTGTGTGATCGGTGTTTTGGTATATTCTTACAGTAGCAAAGCAATTTGGGGGGGGGACGACACTTTTTGCTAGTGGGAGTTCCGTGATAAATATGTTCTTTGTTCAGTATTTAATTACAGTGATTAAAAACTACTGTCTAAAATGTACCTGGTATACAGCACCTCTACACTTTACAGGATTACGGAAACTGACAGCGACGTACTGCAAAGAAAATCTCCAAAAATAGAGCGTGTGTGTGTATATATATCGCTAACCGCTGTAACGTGTGTTAATGAAAATAATTACTAGCAGAAGCTCTGAAAACACCAAGAATTAAAATCAGGATCGCTCCGCGCCTTTTCATGAATTCTGTGTTCCCCGTGGTAAACCGCTGTGTGAAACGTGACGATTTTTCTCGCTTGTGACGCACCCCCCTCCCCTCCCCT
>VZSZ01009678.1:221090-242475 GCA_013398815.1 Ibidorhyncha struthersii
AACTGAGTAGATACCAAGTATACATTTGATTTCAGGCCAGCATGTTAGCCGGCTTGTGTTTATTTACTCAAGTGGTGGTTTAACCCCAGCCGGCAGCTAGGACCATGCAGCCGCTCACGCAGTTCTCCCTCTTCCCACCTAGAAGGGCAGGGAGAAAAGGAGGGGGAAAAAAACCTCGTGGGTTGAGATAAAAATGGTTTAATAAAACTAACAGAAAAAGGAAAATAACAATAATAATAACAATGGTAAAAGAATATACAAGATAAAGTAATACAACACAGTCACTTTCATCGCCCAGTGAATTGGTTGCCCAGCTCCTCCCAAGCAGTGATTGTGGATTTCTGTCCCCCAGTCCATCCCCATTTATATACCGAGCATGACGTCTATGGTACAGAATATTCCGTTGGCCATTCTGTTGTTCTTTCTGTCTGTGCTCCTTCTCAGCTTCTATGAGAAGCTGAAAAAAGTCCTTGAATAGTGTAAGTATTGCCTAGCAACAGTTAAAACTATGCCTTATTGACATGCCTTTCATACCAAATCCGAAAACACAGCAACCACTAGAAAGAAAACTAACTTCGTGCCAGCTGAAACCAGGACAGCTAATTATAAAAATCATCCTATAAATAAACTATATTAAAGGCAGTCATGGGTTTTTTTAAGTAGTAGCTATTTCAAGAGGCTGTTTTCACAATAAATCAGCTAAACTATCAGTTACATACATAGGTCTGTCTTGGATTAGGACCTGGTGTAATGGCGAATGAAAGCCAAAATAGTAGTGTCTCTCTTCAGCACATATGCAGTTTAACTTTGCAACTCTAGTACTTGAAAGTAAACTCCAAAGATAAGTAAACAATTATCAGAAGCAAGTTTGTTTCACTTTAATTTGTAAATGTATACATGTGTACTTTTTTTCTCCAGAGGCTCCAAGATACATTAACAGGTTGTTTTTCTACTATTTCTCCTTTTTTCTCATTCACTGTGACTCAGACTTACTGAACTCATTCCTGTCACTTTTTCTTTCTGCAACTCTAGCCAAGTGGTTTTGCCTTAGCACTTGGTATGTGTATCAAGCACCACTTTACAGTCAAGAGCATGAGGACTGATTGCATGGAAGAGACCAAGATTGTCTTCTTGCTGTCTGTCCCTGTACTCCCGACACCACAGCAGCCCTTGTCGGGTCAGCATCCCTTTAGATGTCGATTGCAGGGCAGCTCAGTTAAGGAGGAATCTTTGAATAACTTAATCTTAACGTTTCGTACACAAACGGCTTACTCCAAGTGTCTTAATTTGGGGAAAAGAATTCTTCTAACACAACACATTGCCCAGTCAAATTTAAGCCCTTGCTGAACTTGATTAAGAGCTTATATTATAGCTAAATGTTTTCCCTCCTAATTGTTTTCTCAGAAGTAGCTCTGTGTGTCATATGTAGGCACGTGGACAAAGCCTGTCTTGTTTGGCGTGGTTGTGAGCAGTGTCAGGCCTTACAGTAAAACTTTGCAAGCAATTTTAACATAAGGACAGCACCACTTCTACTTGTAGTTTTTATTTGTTTGTTAGTGGGAGGACAGCTTTGTAATATTAACAAAGTTATAACACTGAACAGCATGTAAGTGTGGGCCAAACTAAATACCATCAAATGACATATTTAAATGTTCAGCTGTGAATGAATATGATTTAACTGGATTTTTGTTTTTGAGGAGAGGCTTTTTATAACAATTAAAATACGTAACTATAATATATGAAAGGCACATTGTATTTGCAAAACTGCATTTGAAATCTTAATTGGAAAAAAGTCAGAAAACTCCGAGCTCTTGTCCCCTTTTATGCACATCTGCCAGCACAGCCCACCATAGCCGTAAGTACGGCATGGGAAAGAGAGTCTTGGTTTTGGTTGTGGTCAGTATGAAATTATGGCTGTTGCTTTCTACTCAGTAATTTTGTCCAAAATGAAGTTCCAAATACCAGCCAATTGTCTTTGCGGAAAAGTAAGTTTGGCTCCCCCAGGAAAAGTACTGTTTTGTTTCTTAAGTTGGTAAGAAATATGGCAATGAACTATCAAACTGGTAAATAGACTGCAACATAGTAGTGTCTCTCTTGATTTGCAACGTAACAACGTTTCATTTGCTTACAGTAGAGAATAACCTGGACAGGTCATTTGCTTTTTTTTTTTTTTTTTAATAGTAAGTGTAGATTATTAAATATGTGTCTCTTATTTTTAGCTCCAAATGAAAAAATGCAGCAAGTTATAAAGAAGACAATAGAGGAAGCCAAGGCATTAATCTCTAAGGTAAGTTTCCTGAAATAGCATGTGGTATGTGGTACTTTCTTAATAGGTGCTATGTAGTTGGGCAGCTTAAATAAAAATGGACTTTTTTCAGTGCAAGGGCTGAGAATTTTTGAGGAGTATCATGAAGCGGTGTGAATAGTCTCATAAAAACTGACATTTCTGTTAATGATTTTCTTAATGGCTTTTGGCAAGCTGGTTCAGCAAGTTAAGGAGTCAGATATTAAACTCCAAGTGAATGCTGGCAACCGAGACCACAATGAATGATTAAATCGTATTTAATTTTACCCACACACTCTTAATTTGCTGTTGATGCATTCTTTAGGTGAATGTTTGTCATGTTTTCTGGTGAAAAATTAACTGCATTCTGTGATGTTCCTGGAAAAAAGTACCTTTTGCTTGTTAACATAGTCTTTTGAGTTTTATATATAATTAATTGAAATATATGTTCTAATCTCTTAGATTAGGCCTTGGTTTTACAAGCACTTGGACTCGTGCTCAGCCCAAATGAGTTTGTGTGTTTAAAGATAAGTGTGAGGGTATGCCCTGATGGTACTACGGTCTCAATTATTCAGCTTTACTTTACCAAATCTGCAGATGCTCTGTATTGTGTCTCAGCTTTCATACGATTTTGAAACACAAATTAAGTAATATTTATTATCAGATTGCTTTTTCTGTAAACATCTGCAAGTAATTTTCGTCTCCCTACCCTTGCAATTCTGGGAATTGGTACGTGTGGAACTTTAAAACAGCTTTAAATCAGTTACGCAAATAGATAATGTTACTGAATTTTTAGTATTGCCTGTGCACTTAAATTGGCTGCCTTGGCTGTTTTGTTGCTAATAACAGTGTCATATCAGTGATTTAGAGTGAGCAGCTAAGTGTTTCCAAAGGCCTGGTGGAGGCAAGCAGAGGAGCTGCCCTGTCGCCTGGCAGCGCTTCCAGTGTGCTGAGTTGCAGCAAACCTTTCCTGAATTGAGGCAGGGTTCCAGCCAAACTGTTCTGAGTCATAGCAAAAGCTACAGGAAATGAGAGATGTTTCAGATTAAAGCTTCTGGACTCTAAAGATTTTCTCCAGACGGACTTTTTTTTTTGGTTGGATTGCATCTCATCAACTCTATTTCTAAACAGGGAGGAAATTAATAATATGTAGTTTTACTTCTTGAGTCAAAAATATCTGCAGATCTGGTCTCTACTTTTCAGGTCTTTGTGGGTGAGAAACTTCCAAGTTGTCCTTTACAATAAAAAGTTGCAAAATTCATAGATTCACAGAATTGTTTTTGTTGAAAGGGACCTTTAAGATCATCAAGTCCAACTGCAAACTTAACACTGCCAAGTTAGCACTACACCACGTCCCTCAGTACCACATCTACTCGTATTTTAAATACCTCCAGGGATGGTGACTCAACCACTTCCTTGGGCAGCCTGTTCCAATGCTTGATAACCCTTTCAGTGGAGAAATTTTTCCTAATATCCAATCTAAACCTCCCCTGGCACAACTTGAGGCCATTTCCTCTTGTCCTGTCGCCTGTTACTTGGGAGAAGAGATGGACCACCAGCTCGCTACAATCTCCTTTCAGGTAGTTGCAGAGACCTATAAGGTCTCCCCTGAGCCTCCTTGTCTCCAGGCTAAACAATCCCAGTCCCCTCAGCCGCTTCTCATAAGACTTGTTCTCCAGACCCCTCACCAGCTTTGTTGTCCTTCTCTGGACACGCTTCAGCACCTCAATGTCTTTCTTGTAGTGAGGAGTCCAAAACTGAACACAGTACTCGAGATGCGGCCTCACCAGTGCCGAGTACAGAGGTACAGTCACATCCCTAGTCCTGCTCGCCGCACTATTTCTAATGCAAGCCAGGATGCCATTGGCCTTCTTGGCCACCTGGGCACACTGCTGGCTCATGTTCAGACGGCTGTTGACCAACCCACCCAGGTCCTTCTCCATCGGGCAGCTATTGAGCCACTCTGCCCCAAGCCTGTATGGCTGCATGGGGTTGTTGTGACCCAAGTGCAGGACCCAGCACTTGACCGTGTCAAACCTCATGGCATTAGCCTCGGCCCATCAGTCCAGCCGGTCCAGATCCCTCTGTAGAGCCTTCCTACCCTCAAGCAGATTAACACTCCCACCCAGCTTGGTGTCATCTGCAAACTTGATGAGGGTGCACTCAATCCCCTTGTCCAGATCGTTGATATTCAAGAGGACAGACCCCACTGCACTGCATGCTGACTTACTCCAGAAATTATTGTCATTCGCTGGTGAATGAAGTTAAGTATAGTTTGTGAAGTGGTTTATTAGGTTCATCACTTTATTATGATGAAAATGAAGAAATATGCCCGTGTATTTAAAAAAAAAAAGGTTGGGCATCTGAGATTGAGAAACCAATTGTACTTGCCAGTTAATTAATTTAAGTGTCCACAAGGAGGCAGCATTCTCTTACTCTCTTTTTTAATAAACCTTGTTACTTAAAATATCGGAACTGTTAAATCCATAAGCAAAACCTTTTTCTTCTCTTCCAGATGTGTCTTGTTTTTCCTGTATCCATTGCAGTAGGGTTTGGAATGATCTCAAGTATTTGATCTTACAGATCTCTGCATAAGCTGTGCAATATGCCAAGCTTTACTCTTCTGCTCATGTGTGCTCAGTTTTTTTTCTCAAGTTTTAGGCCCCTTCTCTAGCCCTCACTTGAATTCTACTGTTATGAATATTGTTCATAAATCACAAGTACTTGGAACAAAAGACTCCCCATCCAGTTTCTGTATTCCTACGCGTGTTTGTTTGAATACTTGTATCCCACAGACATTTGTTACTAAATATCTCCTGCCCAATTTAGTGAGTATTCCCAACCCCCACCCCCTGTAAGCAAGTTACATGAAAGGGGCAAAAGTGTAGTGATGTATTCAGAAGTTGATACGCAATTGAGAAAATTTGCACTGCTAATATCTTTGTGCAGATATCTTTTGCTCAGATATCCCACTGTTACCATTGAGCTGACTACAAAGCAAAGTCTTTCTGCATATTTTTTTTAATTACCAATGATCCCTGCCTGTGTTTCAGAAACAAGTTCAGGCCAATGTGTGTGTTAATATGGAGATGGTGAAAGATGCGTTGGACCAGCTCCGAGGGGCCGTGATGATTGTGTATCCAATGGGATTGCCTCCACATGATCCAGTTAGGATGGAGTTTGAAGATAAAGAAGACTTGTCAGGAACTCATGTATGCAGTAATGTATTCGGATTATACGTAGTGCCTGGGTTAAATATGGGCTATGCTGTTCTCCATTTTATCAGTGAAGGTTTTTTTCATTTGCGTGACAAATTTTGTTTAAAATTTTTGTCTGATAGTTTATGTAAAAACACACTGATAACTTAACTAGAAATAAGATGAATTAAGTTTATTTCCAATGTTACATATGAAGTTGAGTTCAGGTATGTCTTGAACCCATTTTAAATAGCTTGTCATTTCTTTCTAATGCCAGTATTGAGAATTTATTGCCCAAAGTGTTTAGATTAGATCAAGATGGCATGGAATATAAATCAAAATGCTGTAGATTAATATGAGAAGAAAAATGTAGCAGAAGTATAGTGTAAAAGCAGGTGAATTACAGTGGTCTTTCTGTTAAGAATTCCAGAAAGATTTTCCCAGAAATTTTTTCTGGTTTTGAAAAAAAAAGCAAAAAAACTTCATCCACCCAACACTTCACCTTGTTTGGGTTTTTGTCACAGGCTGGACTTGAAGTTATAGAAGAAGCAGAAGCACAATTATGGTGGGCAGGAAAGGAGTTGAAAGAAACAAAGTTGCTTTCTGACTATGTAGGCAAAAACGAGAAAACCACCATCATTGTCAAGATACAGAAAGTAAGTATCACTGGGAGACTTCTTTACAAGGAAGAGAATTGTCTGTAGGTGTATAAAATGGATTAGATTTGTTCTGGCTTGAGTGTCTTAAAACTACATCTATTTTAAGGTTTCAATTTATTATATTCTGAGTTTTTCTTTAGCTATTCCTTTGCTTGTCAGTTAAATACTGTAGTTGCTATTACTTGCTCCATAGCACTTTCCTAAAATACGGCAGAGACATTTAAAAATAGATGAAATACCAACTGAAAAGTTTAAAAAACCTCAACTGGCTCTCAGTTCCATCTCAGTGCAGAGCACTGCACAGACCCAGTCATTCAGTCTGCCCAGTTTTTCTAATTGTACTTGTGAATGTTTTACTCACCGCATTCTGGCCTTTAAAAAACAGTTTTAATGTTTTGTGCATATGTGGTGTGGATACCTCTCATCCCTGGTTCAGTCTGTTCTATGTCTGAAAGACAGTGTCTGTAACTCAGTAGTTTCCAGCCTGTGATGTCCTGAGTTTATTGATGGCAGGTCCTCAAACTCTCTCTGTTGCTTTGGAAATGTGGACATGCCTCCTCTTTGAGAGGACGCAGGTTGTGGAAGAGCCTGAACTTACGCTCTCCTGAAGTGTTCAGTGAGAACTCGCTGGGTGCTGGAAGGAAAAACAAGCTGCTGGGCCTGCACCACCCAGTAGCGCTGTCAGCTGCAGCTCACCTAAAGCTCCCAGCTGAACTTTTTCTACAGAAACGAGACTTTCCAGTCATCAGATGAGGCCTTCTGTATTCATTGTGAACATAGGTCTGATGAGTCATCCTATGGAGTAATGAGCTAAAATGAGGCAAAGACATCCTGCTGCTCCTCAGTTTATAGACCTGATGCTTCAGCAAAAGCCAGTCATTAAGTGTATATTGTTGTCTCATGCAATGGTCATGTTCTCGCAATGTCAGAATTAGCACCAAGCTGCTGGGACTGTTGATTGTTTTTTGGACAAAATGATTTTGTACTAACTGTGCAGTTGGGCTCATCTCTGGTGAGAATGCCATACTCAAGGGAAGAGCGTTTGGTGTTTCAATTAATTTTCAGAGCTTTGTCAGAAGGTGCTCACCATGTTCATGTGTGTGTGTATCTCTCTGTATACAAAATCACATTCAAAGGGTGCTTTTGTGAATGTCAAATGTCTCAGAGTACTTACCCATAGCTCAGAATTACCCTGGACCTGCATTTCACTTCCATGTTAGTGAGAGCTTCTCTGCCACAGAAAGCATTAATGGTTACAGCAGATCTTAGTATCTGCAGGTGTCTGTAATAGAATTACTCAAAGAGAAGTCAAGTGATTTATGTGTTTGTCATTTAGAAGACCAGCATTGCTTTCTCTTTCCTGTCAGGGTGACTGAAAAATTGTGTGACAACTCAGCAGCCATTGAATTGTAGGCTCCCAGGAAAGTTGTCTTACTGTTTAATCAGTTGATGGACCTCTTCAGAGAATGCAAAGTAGTATGATGGTTTTCTGTCTGAGAAGAGATGCCTGCATTCTTGGGTTGGAGAGCTAATTTAAACCACCTCAGACCCTTTTTGTTTCAGAGAGGATTCACCATCTCCATTCAAACTGTTCTGTTTGCTACTGTTGACAATAGCTGTCATCAGCTATTTTCTGCTATGCGCATCATTTCTTCCATGAGGACAGTTGCCTGGAAAAAAAAATGTTCTTTTATTTGTAGTGTTTTGTAACAGCCTTCCTTCCCTGCTTTACTAAGTCATATACCATCTCGAGTCTCTATTAGCAGGGGAGCTAAAGATAGATGGGCCCATCCTGAGGCATCTAGAACGGCCTTAAAGCAGAGAGGTTTATTATGTCTTTTAGAGTGGAAGCTTAAGTAAAATAGACTCGATCCTGTTTGCAGCTTCCGTCGACGTCCACAAAATTGACAGCATGATTCAGATGCTGAGATGAAAAAATAATTCTGACTTGAATGCCGCAGAAGTTTCTCAACAGTTGTTTTCCTGTCCTGAGGGACCTTATTAAATTTGAGAAATCCTATTGTCTGAAGAAAGATTTTGCTATCTTTGCGTAGCAGCTTCTCATTTGTATCTCAAGTGCCATCATAAATAAAATTTACGGTTTCCCTTTCAGAAAGGACAAGGAGCTCCAGGGCGTGAACCTCTGATTAGTCATGAAGAGCAAAAACAGATGATGCTGTATTACTACAGAAAGCAGGAGGAACTTAAGGTAACAGTGTCTTTTTCCCCTATGTGAGCTGTGCTGTCGTAGACACTATCCACAGGTTACATTCGTTACTGCTGCCTTAACCTGTTGGTTCTGTTTACAGAAACTAGAAGAGGATGACGACGACTCATTTCTAAATGCTGAGTGGGCAGACAACCATGCTTTGAAAAGGCAATTTCACGGTGTAAAAGACATCAAATGGGGTCCAAGATGAAGCTCTGCAGACACCTTTTTGCCTCTTTAAGCTGTTTGGTTGATACACTTGTTTGCAACGAGGAGTTATGTTGTGTGCGGTAGATTCTTCTGACAAAAGCTGAAATTGTCACTTCTGTAGCGGGTGTCTGTTTCGGCCTTAGGTTTTCAATAAATGTTTACATTTCTGTGTAACTGTAGCAGCACTTGTCTCTGCAAAGAATTAACTCAATCCTGTTGAGGTTTGTTATTTTTATTAGAAACTTGTAATTTGAAGATTGAAATATTAAACTATTTCATAGATAATATATCTAGTAAATATGCACTAGAATGTTTGGTATTGTTTTGAGTGGTCTTTATACTCTCTTCCTGATTCTTGTGTTTCTTTTAGATAGTATGGTCTGTAGAAGGTAATTTATTTTATAAGAAATCAGTTTTCCCGGGCTAATCCAGTGAAAGTTAGTGATTTTTATGTGCTTGTATGCCTTTCAACATAGCTAGTTCCAAGCTATCATTTTTAAATGAATTGACCTCTTAACAATTGTTTAAAGGAAGTGTTTTTATATAAATACAAATAACACAAAAATCCTTGTGGAATGCTTCATTTTCATTCTTTTGGTTTAGTTTTCATTGACATTGGAAGCCATCCTAGTGATCTGATTCAGTTTAACAAGCTGTTAGCCATGATGCTTTTGCCTAAAGATTGGTAGAGATCCGTTTACCAAAGTAAGTATCATTTGCAAGTAGATTGGATAGAATAAGACCAAGATCTCTAACATGGAAGTACTTCTAAGATTATGACTGGATTAAAAGTGATTAGTTTCTAACAAATCAGCATTCTAAAATGAGAAATCATGAAATTTATCAGAGAGTGTTTCCACTAATGCTTGTTTCCTGTCACCATTTCCAAAATGTATTATTAGTCAGTTCTGGGTTCAAGACTAACAAAGGAAGTGCGAGCAGACTTGAAGCACTTGTGCCTGTTTTTGAAGAGAGGATTCTGATTTGGGATACTGTGTGACTAATGGGTAATTAAATCTCTAGAATTATCTAGGTAGATAATTAATGTTTAGAAACAAGTTGCTCAAGTTTTACATGTTTAGGCTTCTGTCCCCTTTGAAGGAGATGCTTTTCTACGGAGGCAGATGGGCATCCTCGTCAGGTCGCTGAGCAGTGGAAAGCCAGGGTGCCCTGAAAATTCTGTGTGAGGTCAACTGAGTGTTTTAAAAAGTGAACCAGTGTGGGTACTTAAGCCAAGAGTTAAAATGATGTCTTCATTCACACTCCAGGGCAATTGTCCCTAGGGCAGCAAGGAGCCGAGAATGCCCACCTTTTCACTTCTGCAGCACACAAAGTCGAGCCAGCTGAGGACCTTGGTTGTGTTGTTTGCAATGTACCTCAGGTTACCAAGTTGCCCCTGCACACGTCTGCTTCCCTTTTGCCTGTGCCAAAGCAGATCCCGTTCACGAGCTCCATCAGTCTGGAGAACAGGCGGTTGCTCATCAGCCCATAGTTTATGTCAAATTTTAATGTGAAATATTTTTTGCAGGTGCCACATTATGGCACTGTGGCGCTAGGGCTGCTCAGCAACTCTGGAAGTCAGATGGGTTATGTTTGCTGTCTGAACTTAAACACGCATTTGACGTTTTTCATTGATAGTTTTTTTGTCTTATTCATGTCCTAATCCTCATGTCAGGAGGGCTTAGTGGCAGAGACATTTGAAAACACAAACGTCTGAGATACTATCAACCAGAAGCTTCCTGCCTTGCCAAACCTACCAGTGCAACAAGATGAAAGTAAATTCTGTGGTCGTTGACCGTCCGCTAAAAATAGCTGGCTGTGGCTCTCCAGATTCGCAAATCTCAATACTGCTGGCTTAAATCTCTCTGCTTGAGTCACTGTAAAATAACAAAATAAAGTGTTTTGCTGTCTGTTTTTTTCCATTACAGTGAAAAAAACATCCTTTTCTTTAAGTATTAGTATGGTTGAAGAGACATCGATCAAGTTAAACTGAAGTGTTTGTTGAACTTGCAGCTGGAAGATTGAATACAGAAAAGAGAATTAATGCAGTTTACTATTAATGGTGTCTTTACTTCATTCACAGATTCTTTTACTTTTAGGAAAGTGTTGTGTCTGGTAGTTTTTTCTGGAATATCAACTTTACATGTTTTATACCAGAAAACAGTATGTGGGATTTTCCTAAGTTGCAAAACTTCACATATTTTATAACTACTTGGAATTATTTCATTTTGTGAAGAAAAAGGAGTGGGTTTTAAAAGAATACCTTGTTCTGCCACTCACATGAAAATCAGCATCCTGTACAATTCTTTGGAGTTTTTTTACCATTTCTATAGCTGATGGCTTTTTTCCCTAATGTGCTCCTTTGCCGTCATCAAAGGGTGAAATGAAGAAAATCTGCAAATATTTAATTTCATAATATGGCTGGCATCATTGCAACCCATAGAGATATGATGAATCTTCGCAATCCGTAACTGGGATTGGCAGCACTCAGTGAAATCGTTATAAAATCATAAAATCCATTTATTTACTATAAAAGCTGTTAGTCACCGAGTTCCAGCTCATGATCGGTCCTCCTGGTTGTAAGAGGCCCAGGTTGCCAGAAGTGCTGCCGTGGCTTTTCAGGGGGCTTCTACAGACAGAAGACCTCTCCCTCCTGTTCCCTCTCTCACGATGCTCTCCTTGATGGGTTTCACAGGGATGTGTACGAATGCTGTCTGAGGGCCCAAATTTCAAAACAGGTTCAGGAAAGCACTTATTTTGTTTGGGCAAATATATATCCTTCAAAAAAATCAAATTACTATTTATAGATTAATGACTTAGGGTTGTTGCACATTCATTTTGCTCTTTTCCAGCAATGTTCTAAAATAATTATGTCCTTTTGGCAACCAGAAAAAAAATGTAGCGCTGTTTATATGCTTCTAAAGCGCGTTGGTGGCAACCTGGCACATGTTGTATTCGGGTGGGGGGAGGGTTATAACCTGGTGGTTCCCAAACTAAATTCCTCCAGGGATCGCTTTGTTTCCTCTGCTGCTTGTGACAACGCTTCCCACTCCCCGAAGTCTCATCTTTTCAGTTTGAGAAGCTGGCTGGGAACAGCCAGCTGTGCCGTGGGTTTGTTGTGCCGACCAGGGAGGGAGATCCCGAAAGATGGACTGCCCATAAGCTACCTGAGGTGGGGATCTGCTCCGGGATCAGGGGTTGCAACGTGACCTTACCTAGCGGCGCTTATTTATTGGCCCTTACTGGCCTGCTCCTCCTCATTTGACAGTAGTTACTTTAGCTTAGTCATAACTGCCTTGAGACTAGTGGCCTTGGCAGGAAGCTTCCCAGATGTTTTGGATCAGTTATAATGAATGTTTGAAAATATCCAACTGAATCCCTCTTACAAATGGAGCTTTCATCTTAGATTAGTATTATTTTGAGGAGTTTGTTCTGTGAGCTCCCAGTCCTGTAAATAACTGAAGTCAGTGTTGGCTTTTGGCCATTTGATTTAATGGCCTTGATAGCAGGAAAGTACTCAATAGCAGAGGAGGCAAAAGGAAAATAAGCGGTAAAGTATCTATAATCCCTGGATCTCGCTCGTTAAACCCCACTGCACATCCATGACGGCAAGTAACTGGTTTTCCATGACAAAATCCTGACGTATTGCTAGTGCCTTCCTCCCAGCAGAGTTCTCTCTGCAGCTGGCAGACGCGTCAAAGGAGCCCAAGAAGCTTTATTGTATTTCCAAGACTCGTTGAGAGTTATTGTTTCAATGAAAAAGAGACTTTCAAATTACCATATGGAGGATTCTGAGGGGGGCATTTGAACAGGACCTTTGATTACGGGGCTTATAAAATTGTCGTTTCCTCTCTAAAAGCGAGGGAAAATCAGGCATAGGAAGTAATTAACATGGAAGGAACTCCATTTTATTCTACGTACCTTTGACTGCTGTTCTCTGCTGTAATTGGCCGTTTTCTTCTTTAGCTGAGAAAACAGTTCATAGGATCAAGGCTCTTCTGAATTCTCACAACAGCATCTGTGGATCTGCTGGCTTCATTTGTCGCGGCTGGAATTGAATGAACTTCCTGGAGAAGGATGAAAGAGTACAGGAACAAAGCAAAGCCTATGGATATTTAAATACCGAAAGAATTTGAGAATTGTGAGATAGGAATACCACACGCAGGTTTGTAAACTTGCAAAAGGGTTTTATCTTTCTTCCAAACTGTTTGTTTCTGGAAGTTTGATAGCGGGCGTGCCCTTCTAGCAGGAAAAATCTGCTCTCTATCAAAGGACACGCACAGTGGAACGTTGCTAAAATGTTTATTTTGTGGCCATATCACCATCCTGATTAATGGAAATTTATATTATGTGTTGTGCGAATTGCTAACGCCGTTGTAGTCCTTAACGTGCCATTGAGGTTTCCTTGAATAGGAGCGTGAGAGGAAGCAATGGACGGGCACTGGCCGCTGGGTGGAAGTGGCTCCTGCACCACTTCCCCCCTGTCCCCGAGGGGTCAGCTCTGCTCCCTGGGATGCGGAACGGGTACTGCTCCGCAGGCACTGCTCGGCCTTGGGATGCTGATGCCGCTCCAGGGGTTGGCCTGCCCCGCACCCGCCGGTGGATTCCCCTGACAACGCAAATGTATTTTCCTCTTTCATTTCACTGCATAAGGGTCACGGGCAAAAGCCACTGGGGAGTGGGAATTTGGCTGCTGTACTGGAAGGTCTTAGAGCAGGGGGAGCCTAATATTCACAGAGTGTTTTAAAATACTCCGGTGATATTTCCTGATTATTTTCCCTCTCCGTTCCCCGCTCCTCCACCCCACAGACACTTGTGCACAGTTGCAGGTTTTGCAAATGCCAGGAGGGGACCACTGTCCGTATGGCTGCGGGATGGAGTGTCTGTGGTGGGCTGTCCTTGCTGCAGAGGTGACCCTGGGGGAGTGGTAATCACCTAGTCCCCAACTCCATGCCAGAGGTGGGGGTCCAGTGGGCACTGGGAGCTGGAGCCACTGCTTTTGGCAGCCCTGATGTCCCACCGGCGTGCAGCTCTTGTTCCTCCTCAGCACTGACAACCGTGGGAGCCTGCAAAGGTCTAGCCTGGTGGGGCCAGAAAGTGGAGGACACCCGTCACCACGGACAGCAGAGGACATCCGTCACTGTGGGCAGCAAGGTCTCTGTGCCAGCAGATGGGAGGATTTCCCGGCTGCCAGTGTCCTCCTGAGCTGGTGCACTCTGGCACGCGGTCTTGGAGGAAGATGCAATGAATTGCATCTTCCTGCCCGGCTGTCATTGGTGTGCGAGACGGGAGTCACCAAGAGCACGAGCTGTTCCTGTCCTCACCCACCATCTCAGGGCACTGGGTGACGGGGAGGCGGTGGCCTGGGGCACCCACAGTTTGTCCCCTCCTTGCCACCCAGGTCTGGCTGCCTACACGTGCTGGGGACGCGACTGTGCATTACCCAAACCCACCTACCCACCTGTGTTGAGGGCTCCACGTGTCCCCATCCTGTGCTCTGGTGAGTACGGGCCGTACAGCAGCTACAGCAGGGTTGTGTTGAGAATGAGGAAGTTTATAGCAAAAAGAGGAAATCTGGCACTTCCTCAAGGAAAAAGAAAAGGTAATGATTGTTTTATCCCAAGGGTTGTGTTTGTGAGAGCAGCTCTCAGCAAAGGCTGAGTAATACAGCCAAGGACTTATAATGTTGCCGTTAAAAATTGTTGCGTGGGGATTTTTCTTTTCCCCAGCTAATCAGCATACAGCTGCCACTCACATCACCGTGTAAGGGTCTGGGGGCTCCACTGTGTCAGTGGTGTGACATTTCACACCATCCCTGCTTTGTCTCTCACCCAAGCTCCTGTGGTTTAAGGATTCAACCCATAATTGCCCCCAGCGCAGTGGTCAGTTGTGAGTTTGCAGCTCTGCATCTTCCTGCCTCTCCCACCCTCAACAACACCCTGCGGCCTCATTCAGAAGAAGACATTTTACCTCTTTATCGATGAGGGATTTTTTTCAAAACCCTGTGTGAAATTTTTCCTGCGGATAGATTGGCAGGGTTCTGGAGCTGCAACGTGACCAAAAGGCTGGAGAGCAGGGGTTGTCACATCTCTGAAGGCTGGCTTCCAGGTGTAGGTAGAGCTGGTCACAGGCTTGTAAAACAGCTTAGGTTGGGAAGATCTCTTGAGGGCCACTGGTCCTACCATGCACCTGGAGCAGGGCCTGGTTCTGAACTAGATCCAGCTTAAAAACTACATCATGATGCTCAGGGTCCTGATTTTTCAAAAGAAAAACAAACAGGCAGCTTTGCTGTGACTGGACCTACCAAGGTTACCTACAGATTTTTATCTCCCAGCTGGTTGACTCTAGTGCATGAAGAAGGTGTGAGCTCTGGCTGATGCTTTTAAGCTCTCACTACCCCAGGAGAAGAGCAACTGGACATTACCATCATAGAATCATAGAATGGTTTGGCTTGGAAGGGACCTTGAAGATCATTAAGTTCCAACCCCCCTGCCCTGGGCAGGGACACCTCCCACTAGACCAGGTTGCTCAAAGCCCCATCCAGCCTGGCCTTGAACACCTCCAGGGATTGGGCAGCCACAGCTTCCCTGGGCAACCTGTTCCAGTGTCTCACCACCCTCGTAGTGAAAAATTTCTTCCTAATATCTAATCTAAATCTACCTTCTTCCAATTTGAAGCCATTCCCCCTCGTCCTATCACTACACTACTGTCTTCAGGTCTTAAAAATACATGCTCCTAAAAATGCAACAGTTTTAAAAAAAGAGTCTGGGGAGTTGCATAGGGCTGGATCAGCGGTCACCCCATAGGCAGCATGCCAGTGATCCTCTACAGCCTGCAACCCCCTGCAGCAGGGGTTGTTAACGTAGAGTCACTAATGCACACACACACCCACAGATACATATTTCTCAGGTGCCTGGTGCATTTGCAGGCACATTCCCAGTGTCTGATGCCCACCCAGGCTATAACCAGGGTTTTTCTTTTCTTCCAGAAATGAGAATATGAGAAAACAAATCAGTCTCCTAATGCTAAAGTAGATCCCTGGAGGACTTGGTTTGCCACGGGCATCTCAGAGCACCTGGACTAAGGGTGACCACTGTGGAGCAGCCACCCAGGGGGCCTGCTGGGGTGGCAGTGGTTGGGAGCTGGCAGGAGCCCCACTTCATCTCTAAAGGTGACACCTGGCAGCAGAGCAGGGAGCATCCTCAGCACCGCTGAAACGGTGGGGTGAGGTGCACCAGCAGATGGGGTATTTTGGGCACAGGCCTGGCCAGTATGGCATGCTGGCCCGGGGCACTCTGTGCCAAAAACACAGCGGGGCTGAGCCACGCTCCCTGGCAGGGTCTCCATGTCCCTTTTGTGTTCCCAAGCTGGAACCAAGATTTCTGGTGCCTGAACCCACATCTCCCCTGATGCCTCAGTGGTGCTTTGCAGGGCTCCCTCCAAAGCTCGCTGGAGAACGACCCCCCGTTTGCCTCACGGGGTCCAGGTGGGCTTTGGGAGCCCAACAAAACCCGCCACAGGCAACATCACAGGTGACATGAAATCCCCTGCCTTGGTCCATGCCTGAATTCTCCATCTCTCAACCACACACCTTGCAAAAAAGGATGTTTGTGGTTATTTGTCCCTCATGCTTCCCAGTGTGCAGATGAAGCCAGCTGGATGGTTTCCATGCCTGGTTTTCATCCTTCGTTCCTTGCTCACATACATACGGTTTTGCTTTCCCAGGCTTTGCTTTGCCAGGTTGCTCCAGGCTCTGCCTTCGCCTCCAGCCCTGCCCTCACCTTCCTTCCCTGCCGTCCCCTCCCTCCGGCCTCCTCCCGGGCCGGTCACAGGCGCCTTCTGCAAATTCGCTGGGGTGACGCCGGGGGGTTTTTGGATGCAGTGTCACACCAAGCGTTAGGCACGCCACACCTGAGTGGCTGCTGACAAAAGGTGCGAGTTTCAGAAGGATTTATTTACCTTCAACCTCACCCAGGGACTCCTGGCAGAAAACTCTGGGTTATTTTAAAGGCAGGAGTAGGGAGTTAAAACAGCCGCACCAGAATTGCACTTCCAGCGAGTTTAGGTGTTACCAACAATTTGCATAATTTACAAATGCACACCATTCCCACAGCCATGCATGTAGCGTGGACCTAATAGTTACAGCCAAATAACCTGCAAGCTCTCCTCCATAATATTTTCTTCTTCGGCTGCTTTTCTGGTCAGCTGCAGGGATTTTACTGCTGAAACCTCATCCTGCTGCCTGCCCCAAAATGCCCTCCCTGGAGTGTTGCTGCTGCGCTGTGGCACCCTCTGCAATGGTATTTCTGCCCTTAGCCTGGAAATGAAGTAGATACCCACTATGGCATTTCTGCTTCTTTTTTTTTTTTTTTCGTTTATACATCCCACTAATAACCAGCCAAATCCAATTGCTTCTTACCATTGTCCCTGTTCCAGTAAAGCAGACCTGCCATTGAGACAAGCCTCACTCACAGTAGCCACTGTTTTTCTTTCATGAGCATACGCTGTGTTTTCCTATAAAATCGTGATTTGTGTGAGCTTGGGTCAGCTAAGTTCCTTACCCATTAATTTTCTGTTTTCTATGCTAGATGCTTTTTCTGCAAGAAGGTGTCAATTCAGAAAGATTGAAATAATTCAGTGTCTGTTTCTCAGGTTCGTCCTTGCTTGTTTTCACTCTAACTTTCAGACCACTGTGAACAGCAAACATTTGGGAACGAGCTGAACCACTAATTGATAGCTTTCCCCAATTCAACTTGGAAAGCTTATGCAAAAGGTATAAAATAGCAACCCAAACTCAGCCTATAAACAATTCAGTCAAGGGAATAGCTCCTGAGTGAAGCTTGACCTCCCAGTCTTTCCCTGCCCTGCCAAGTTACTCCTGGTGCTGGGGCTCACGATAGGGCTTTGCCACCACATTTGAGGGTACATTTAAACAGGCATGCATTATTAAGAGCATTTTTTTTTCTCAAAACACGTTCCCAGAGGCTGTGAAATGCTCCATACTGGGAAGCAGGCTCTTCTCTGGCACCTACGGAAACCTTTTACTGCCCACCTGCTGCCTGTGGAGGCAGGCAGGGAGGAAAATCAGGAGGGAATTGGGTCTGTTAAGTCATTTACAGGCAAATATGCAAAAGTAACAGAAAAATAAATTGCTAATCTTCACTTTAGTACAAAGGATTTTTTTTCCTCCAGGGCTGAAGAAGTAGATGAGAAAACAGGGAGCTGGGAAAACTGAAGTATTTTGAAGTTTTGCTCCAAGGAAGAGACTAACCTCTAAGTTACAGATTGGTTTCTGCTGATCTGCTGCCACACTTCAGTTGCTTCATCACCAGGAATGAACACCCCTGGTTTCAGCTGGGTACCCAAAAGCAGGACTATCAAATGGAAGATGTGCATGGATGAAGTGAATGAAACAGTGAAAGGACCTGTGGTTCCCAGTGACAGGACCAGAGGCAACAGGCACAAACTGAAACACGGGAGGTTCTCTCTGAATATCAGGAACCATTTTTTCACTGTGCGAGTTACCGAGCACTGGCACAAGTTGCCTGCAGAGGTTGTGGAGACTCTGTCCTTGGAGAGAGTCAAAAGCCATCTGGGGACAGTCCTCAGCAGACTACTCTAGGAGGCCCTGTTTGAGCAGTGGGGTTGGCCCAGATGTCCTCAAGAGCTTCCTTCCAACCTCTGCTGGTCTGTGGTTCTGTGGCCACCCCTAGGACATGCTAAGTTTACCTAGGCTTGAGCAAAGTGAAAGTCTGGTGGAAAGACTAACTAACTCTGGGTTTTGTTATGATTAGTTTCAAGACTAAAACCTCACAGGGGCTTACAGATGAAGAATGAGGACAGATAATGAACAAATTTTTGTGAGTCTAAATATTGACTGCTGGACAGATAACTTCCAAAAATAGATCAGCTGGAGATCTGCTGGCCTGTGGGCTCCAGGGTCTTCAGGAGGGCGTTTCACTGGGGCTCAGCGTTTTGGGGAGACAGACAGAGCAGGGCCCTCCTGGGCTGGGGAAGGGGCAGCCTCCAGGTGTCCCTGCCCTCCCGTTCGTTGGAGCCCAGCCTGCTCTCTGCCATTGAATCACAGCCTTTTCGGAGGGTCAACAAGAGGAAGAGGATCCATTTTTTCACCAGTATGGCCTGTCAGCAGGGAGAATTATTAGGATGTAGATCAGTCCCCTTTCTTTCTGACTGGGAAATGGGTGGCACCTGCCCCCATGAGTCAGGAGGAAGGAGCTAGGTCCTGACCAGGGCTGTCCCACACCTACCCACAGGGCCAACAAAAGGAAAACCTGCCTTCTTCCACCCTCAGGACAAAGGCACAGGGTTTTCCCAGCCCAGAACCTATTCATCAATATCGTGCAGTGGCACAGGCTACGATGACTTTCTGTTGGAAAGGGGCAGAGCCGTGTCCTGGCAGGCGTGCAGCCAGGCTCCTGGGCTGCGCCGAGAGTTGCGTACAGTTTCCCAGTGCCACGGGTGACCTAAGCTCTCCGTCCGCCTCTTCAGCCTCTCTTCCTTCCGCTGATAGGATGCTAATTGCTGCTAAGATTTTTCCAGTTGAGCACGGGATTGCGCCTTAGTCATTTGAGCAAGCCCCCTTCCTCCCTTTAAAGTTTTCCCATGCTTAATTCAACTTTGTATCAGTAGGAAATGACAAGTCATGTCACTTTTTTCTTTCCAAGTGGTTCATACTGCTTCACTCTACCTAGACGCACAGTGTCTGAGCGGGAAAGTACAATGAACTCATGAAGTATTACCAATAGGAAGTGACATTTTTCCTCCTTTTGTTCAGTAAATTCCCTATGGACTGCAGTTAAAATATTGGAGACATTTTATTTAAAGACAGGAAGGTTGTGTTTTCAACTTAGATACATTTCTCATTTAATTTTCTGTCCAACTGAAACCAAGTCTGACTAGTCTGAACAATTTTCAAGTGAAGATGGTAAACTTGTAAGAAAAATGCTGAGAATATGACCTTCAATCAAGTGCTGGCTCTAAACCGTGCTTTAGAATCACAGAATCATAGAATCATAGAATTGCCTAGGTTGGAAGAGACCCTTGGGATCATCGAGTCCAACCATCTACCCTACTCTACAAAGTTCTCCCCTACACCATATCCGCCAACACCACATCTAAACGTCTCTTAAACACATCCAGGGATGGTGACTCAACCACCTCCCTGGGCAGTCTATTCCAATGCCCAACCACCCTTTCTGTGAAAAATTCTTTCCTAATGTTCAGTCTAAACCTACCCTGTTGGAGCTTGAAGCCATTCCCTGATTTAGTATCAGAAAAATTAACACAGCATTTCACTTAGGAAGCAAGTGTTCTTAGTATGTGTCAACTTCAAGAGTCTTTTCTGAGAACAGCCATTTTTGAGCTTGTGCTTCACAAATTTGCCAGCGTGGGTAACAGCAGAATTACATCTGGGGCAGGCATCTTCTGACTGGTGAACGGTGACTTTTTCCTTAACAATAAGGCTTGAATGCAGGTTGATTTTTGCCCTTATGTCCATGTTTCAGCAGCGTTTTTCTTCCTAGGGCTAGCTCTATCTGCTGGCTATGTGCTTTAAAAAAGAAGGGGTAGACTTGGAGAGGTATTGTGAAATCTCTCTACGCCAAAGTCTTCCCGACTTCAGGTGCTGTTGCATTACAGTCAAGAGGACTGCTACTAAGGAAACTAATTCTCAAGCCATGAAAATTTTCACTGAAATACCGGGCACTTCTTTGCAGACTAGTTTCCAGACCTCTCAGCCCAGAAAGGGACCCTTCTTTCACGTGGCTCTTCCAAGTAACTGCATCAACAGGACTCAAGTGAGCAGAACTTAACCCCTGTGTAATGAGGATCACTGTTACCAGAGGAATGGGATTTATCAGGGAAAGGTTGGGTTAAGGAAACACCAGAAAAGCTTCAAGAACCTGTGTTCAATTTTGCTTTGTCGTGCTCATGCCATTAATAATACTCATATTTCTCATCAATAGAGCATGTTCTCATGTAATTTATGAGCTGCAACACACTAACTGGTTACAAGCCATATCCTAACACAGAAGGTGTTTCTCCATGTTACGCTGCTTAAATATTTTTCTCCTTTTTTAATATTCCTTAACCCACATATGGTAGTCGATCCCAAATTACAGTGAAAACATAACATAGCATAAAACTATGAAAGCTTGTAAAAGTGTTTTTCACAGAATGATTTTTATAGACAGTCAAGGGTTTGAAACTCTCCATTTATTGCATATATTTCTTCTTACTTTACAAATAATTATATGCACTGATACAAATGTTCCTTCACAGAAGGTACATTTCTTTTTTTAAAAAAAAAGAGCTAGGGTGTCATCCAAAATAAGCCATTTATTGTTCATTAATATAAAATGTATTCATATTTCTAGGAGGTGTCATATCCAAACCACTGTTCATCCAAATTTCTTGTATGATCTGCTCCCTGCGCTCTATCCTTTCGGCCAGTTCTGCCGCCTCTTCTGAATTATAACCTGAGTAAGAAGGTCTGTAAAGTCCTGCTATCTCATCCTGGACATCCGAATCAGAGGAATCTTCCTCCTCCTCCTCCTCATTTTCACTGTTCTCGTATGCTCCGTCACTTTCTGGCACCAAGCGATCCTCCTTTCTGTGCAATTTCTGTAAGTCATTCGAGCACGACATGCGGATCACCAAAGCACACAGCGTGAAGATTAATCCCACACAAACGCTGGACACAAACAGGAGAGCGGCTCTTTCAGCGTGATCTGAAATCAGAAAGCCAGTCCTTAAACACTTTACAAACTCTGCCAAAGACTAGCTACAAAAAAAAAAAAAAAAAAAA
>VZSZ01009678.1:242523-282545 GCA_013398815.1 Ibidorhyncha struthersii
AAAAATCAGCTGCCATTTCCGAAGCACCCTGCACTACACAGCCATAACGGTTGAGGGTGGGGAGCCTTTTCTGCCATGCACCAAAACCACCCTACATTTGCAGCCTGAACGCTGCCTCTTCTGCCTCTTCAAGTTACTGTGCAAAACTCCCAGCCTCTTAGTAACATTATAAAATAACAACATTATGCCATCTATTTATTAGCAGCTTACTAGCATTCTCAAACAGCTAGAAGAAGCATATCCCCCTTTTTTTTTCCAGCCATCCTGCCAAAACGGACCTTACCCTCATGAAGAGGGGGCATGGGAAGAGCAACTCTGGGCTCTGCGGAGCCACGGCAGCATCTCCAGGCCAGGCTGAGTAGGGAGCATTTTTCTTCCTTGACATAGTCTGAGATCACTTCTCAGTATAGCAACAAGTGAGACAGACATGGAAATGGCCTTTCTCCGTGGGCTGTAAAATCTGACTCTGGCTGCTTGGGGTGTTGCTCGGAGGTCTCAGGGGTGGTGGGGTCTGGGGGTCTGGGGTGAGCTGGTGGGGGCAGTTGGGTGCTGCCAGCAGGGACAGTCTGTCTCGCTGTGCCGGCAGGCTACGGCTGCCCTTCGTGCTGGCAGAGGAAACCCTTGCAAAGGCTGTGGGATGATGCTCGACACCTGTGTGGTTCTTGCCATTTTCTAGAACAGCAGCAATTTTAGCTGCAGAATTGCTTCTCAATATCAGCGTTTCCTCACTTCCAAAATTCTTGACTTCTGTGGTGTTAGAGATCTGGTGAACATGAATTTATTTGCCTAAATAAAATTTGCCTTGGTGTTGCTAAGTCACAAAACCTGCCATGTTCCATACCAGAGATGTCTGGGTTGGGTGGTTTTGTTTTTTTTTAATGCCCCTCGATGATCCTTATATGTATGTAAACCAACATTTCCAAAAATGGATGTCTCCGGTGCTGCTTGCAGATGAAGATCAGGTTTTTCAAAAATACTGAACAACCAACAGTCCCCATTGAAAATAATCAGTAAAAAAAATCTTGGCTGCAGTCTCTAAAAGAGTTTGGATCCTTCTAGATGGAAAATACTCTATAAATATCAATTATGCTGCGATTGTCCCAGCCACAAGACTGTGATTATATTGTAATAATACTGTTACTATAAACATGGGATTACCAGTTGTGACCTTCTGAGGTGATCCTCCCTTTTCCCAAAATGCCACAATCTAATGAACTGAACAATCTCAGCCTCATTCTCCTACCTCTAATGTATGCAAACGTAGCCAAGGAGCTGCTAACAATAGTTCCATCTTTCTTTGGAAGTCTTGATTCCTTTGGATCAAGGTCAACACCTGTGACACGAGGAGGGAAAGCAAATTCAATCATATCACAGACGATGAAGCCACTAAGCTGATACTCACCCAATAACTTTTGAACTAAGAAGTCTGTCTAAAACACAGGCAGGCCAGCGCTGTGCTGTAGGAAACTTGCAGAATATTAGACCAAACAATGTTTGATAAATAATAAAAAAACCAAAATAAAGTATAAATAACAAAGTATTGAAAATACTGAATATCAATAAAATGGAAAAACTATGTAAAAGAATCTATTACCAAGTGAAATTGCCTTGCCTATTCCCATTAAGCTTTCTGAAATAATTTATTTCCATTAAGTTTCACAGCTCTTAAATGGACTTCCCAGCCCAATCACTGCAGTACACTCCCATTATTGATGACAGTGAATAGGCATTAGCCACATCATTAATTTGATTTGCCTCTAAGAAGAGCATGTGTTGGCATAAGTCTTAAAAGACTCTTCACCCTGAAACAACTGCAGTTTCACTTTTACTCTTCCCATGGTTCAATCCAAGTTAGAAGACAGCACGCTGGTTATGGGTAGGTCTGGATGGGTCACTTGTTTTGCAGCGTTGCTGTGACAGCAGGACCATGCTTGCGCAGGTCCCATCCTGCTCCCGGCCCGTCACGCTGCCCTCCAAGGGGAAGGGCAGCGATTTCAGCAGGGTTTCCACTACCTTGTCCCACCTCCCTCAGACCAAGCTCTGCAGTGGGAAAACATCTTGTCTCAATCAAAGACAAAGGAAAGCAGCAAACCGTATTCTTTTTGATGGCACATACCATCGTTCTGTTTGACAGAAGACTTGCTATCAGTGACCAGGGAGTTGACAGCTGTGAGGATAAATTTAGGAACTGAAAAGACAAAGGACAAATTGTGTACCGTTAGTTTTAGGCACCAGGTCCCCAGTTAATTACTAATCCCATTGTTAACCCTGGGTTTATTAATTGGGTAGTATTGAAGGCATTGGAGCAGGTGGCTCCACCGCTCAGAGATCAGAGTGGGCAGCTGTACCACGGGTACCACGGGTAAGTGCCAGTCCTGCTGGTGTGCAACCCTGGCCGCAGCGCTGCAGCCAGCCTGAGCTTCCTTGGTGGCCAGAGACGCTCCCTCACACCCAGAGGACAGAAGCCTTTGCAGAGGTGGTGCGTGGTGCAGCCCAAGGCTGGGGCGGCTGCCACTGCATTGCCTTGACTTGTGCTAAACTAGTGATACGCTAACCCCAACCGCAGGCAAACGCAGCGCCCTGCGTGTGCGGGAGCCTCAGGAGAAGGGCTGTGCTCAGTGACACGTCCTCCTCCCTCCACGAACCCCCCCACATCTGGTGCACCAGGAGGCACAGCACCGGGATGCTCTGGTACGGGATGGCGGCAAAGAGCATGCTGCTCACATGGTTAGCACTGCGGAGGAGGAAAAGGAGGTGGGAAAGGGAATAAAGTAGTAACTGGGAAGAAGACTGAAAAGAGGTGGGATGGGCAGGGAAGGGAGAAAAGGGCAAGTGCGGCAGGCAGAGCAAGCCTGAGGGATGGGATGCACAGGTAGAGAGCCAATAATTTTCACCTGAAGATCAGTGAAACACCAAAGGGGACAGATAATGCTGCAATTTCTTGCTAGGGACTAGTAAGGGCAGCTCTGGACCTATGACTAGATTCACACACCAGCCTGCATGGAGTTCCAGAAACACCAACGCAGCTGCATACTGCGTGGGGACTTGCCCCCTTGTTTTCTGCCCCCTTGTTTTCCATTCCATAAGGAGTGTGCAACCAGTGGACAGGAGACAAAATTGGCCTACAAATTCAGGACCTACCTACAGTTAGAAGCTAAACTGCACCTAGATACTGTTTCTTGATGAGGATAATTCACTGTAATTCTCAGAGAAACGTTTAAAGTCTTGTGTGACACCCTCTGCAAAGCCTCTGAGACAAATGGTCACCGAGGAGGACGGTGCTCAGGACAGGAAGAGATGCGCTGGGTGGCAGTGGGCTGCATCCTTCTCATTTCATTAGTTTTTTCCTTTGATAAGTTTTCACACTCTTCTTAAAATAATTAAAAGAGCTACAAAGCAGGTGCATCATGCAGACATCGAGAGTTCACGTATTCTGTGTTAGATGAATGGGCCCTTCAGACACCCAGATCTTGGCACCTGTTCCCTGTACTATGTGAAGGCAGATTGATTGATTTTCAGACTGATGTGACGGGGGGGGAAAGGAAGAAATTTCAGGTATGAAGCTCACCTCTATCCCACATAGAAACATTTGCCAATAAATAGTGTTAAGGAAAGTTAAATGGAACAGAGGAGACTGAGGTTTGGGGCTAAGCATAGTTTTCATTTCAAAAACAACTAAAAATAGCACTTCTTTCTGAGCAGAACTTTTCTTTGTGTGTGGGCTCAAAGTCATAGCTGTTTCCTTTCCTGATGCAGGAATTTTTTTGGGACTCTTAGCTCCTGTTTGCAATAGAAGGCCAACAGAGATAGGGGAGAATGAGCTCATTTCTATTTTGGCTTGTACCTCATCGTAATTCTTAACAGTTTTCCAGCGGCAGAATATTTTTGTTGGTGCGTGAGGCAGACAGTAAGCAGGCTGGTCTGTTTTCAGACTGCACTCCGGATTTGCAGGCCTGGCTGTTATGAACAATGTGCACGTGTTATGAACAACGTCCTGGGAGGATGCACCCTTCCCAGCGCCTTGGTGTGACCTGAAGCTCCCGTTGCACGGCCTGGTGCCCAGGCAGGGGCTCCTTCGCCTGTCCTGATATTCCTCCTGCTCCCTTCCCAGGATGAACTTCCCAGGGCTTTGCTTGCTACAGGACTGAAACCTTTCCCCACGGCTTCCCATTGGATTTGAACAGCTATTTAATATGCCATTCAAATATCTGTTGTAGGGGGATGCTTAACTCAAAATGGCACGGACAAAAAATGCTCCTGACTGCGTGTATTGTTAATTTTCATTATGGCTTCATTTCAGACACAGGGACTTTAACTAGGAGAGGCTGAATCAGGTCTCTTAGCAAAATAACTGGTACCAGCACAAGGAATTTTTATCAAGATAATCACATCTATACTACAACTTGTGCCAGCACTACTTTGTCAAGTAGGATAGGAGTCAGTCACCTACCGCAAGCTGCCAAAGGCAGCCCACAGACAGACTTTGAATGGCATCCAGGGAGTGCAGATACAACGCAGCGCATCAGAAGCTGTGTTTCCTGAGATGCTCCTGAAGTCCAGCCCCAGCAAGAGCCAGGAGATGTCACAGCATGCAGACAGGAGATTATGCTGAGCAGGTCACTGGGGGCGATGAGACTGCGAGAAACCAGCACCTCCTGGCTCCTGCTACATTTTTACTAGCAGGAATTAACTGCAAAAATAAAAATGCAGCCAGACACACTAGCCCTAAATGGTTGCTGACTGCTGAGGTGGGGAGGATGATCTTTTTCACATTCCCGACCGTGATGGAAATACTTTCAAGTGTGGCACAGCCCTCCGAGACCACAGTTTGCTCTGTTGTGCTCCTGTCACTTCAGGGGGAGGCCTATTTACCTTATCTTGGGAACCATCAGGTTAGCAGGCATCTTCTAGTGAGGGGAAAGAATGTAAAATGTCATTCTGGAATATGCCCAAACTCTTCCCATGCTCACTAGATGATCTGTAAAATAATTAGACCTGCAAATCATTGGCTAATGCTTCAGACTGCACTGCTCAGTAGGATCTGTCAGAAGACAAAGACTTCAAAACGCGCCAGTAACACACAAAACCAATATTTACTACCCACGTGTTTTTGCAAAACCACTCCACTAAATAACAGAATGCATAACCTCACTGTAAACAAACATACTCTGGTCTTCTAGTACACAGATGTGCAAGAAAGAATGATCTGTTATAATTATCCTCATGCTAATTAAAGAGAATTCCATTAACTCATGCATAAAGTTACTACAGCACAAAGACAACTGCACAATAATATAATGTATTATTGAAAACACAGATATCCAGCTCTCTTCAACAATATAAAGCTGAATTACTGCAGTGCCTCTCACCTGACAACTAACTCATGGGGAGATTGAAAAGGAAAATCTCTTATGCCAGCAAGGAAGCAGCCGGGGCTCATTTTCCTCTGATCTTCAGGTACACGATGATCTGGTAATCAATCCTACATTGCTGTTCCCAAAAGCACGTCTCAGATAACCTGTGCCCTTTGACCATTACTCGCTAGAGATGCAGCGAAAGGACTCTATGATATGTCCCTGTGGAGCTACTGCTGTGACTCCCTACGGACCAGAGAGAGCCAGGAAGGAGCAGGGCTGGCAGCTTTCCAAGCGGTGCACAGTAAGCAGAGCGGTAACTTGGTGAAAAAGCTTTTACACATCCTCTGGTTGAAGCAGAGGTGTGTGAGAGACAATCACCCCTGACCCTCACACTTCCACCCCACAGCTAGCCAGCAGCAGAAAGCGGAGCCTGAGGAAACCTGTGTGAGGCTTAAGATAATACACAACCATTCCTAAACACGTGCAATACCAAAATAAGGCACTACACTGAAGTTCCGCAATCACTTTTCTCTCACCTTTTTTGATATTACACTTTGCTGTACCACAGTCTCTGCTTTTAAGAAAAAGAACTGTAGGGAATTCTGCTTTCCCCTGAGGTAAATATATATTAGCCTACAGTAAAGAGTATGGAAAACTGTTCCCTCTTGTCTGAGGAATCAGCTGAAGTAGGCTTCAGTCCTGCAAGGCATGTATAACCCCAAACCTTTACTTTTAGTGAGACTTTGTCCATGAGAAAAGAAATCCCTCTGCAAGGCTGAAGGCTGTAGGTGTGCTCATGTGAATCAGATTTCAGGACTGGGCTTGTACACAGTGCTTCAATTATGCTGGACTGCTTTACCTGCACTGATGGCAGGCAATGCCAGGTTATTTTTCCTAGCTGTGTTGCAGGTCAGTTCTGTAGAACAGACTCTTATTTTGATAGTAATTCTCAAAATATTAAAACACATACTTTATATTTTATTGTCAATCGCATTTTTAAAGGAAAAAAAGGCTTAATGTCTGAGTTTACATTCCGCGCACCTCTGCCCATGGGATTGTTCAGATATTTTGGTTGTTCTTGTACGGCTACGTCACAAACTTCCTATGCTAAAAGGAAGGGGAGATTTAGGAAGCCTCTGTGTGCATGTGTGTGTGTCTCCATATGTGTGCACCATTTGGCATTGTTTTGCTTTGCAAGCAGAATGAGGGCTTTAAAATGATCATGCATTTGCTCTTACCACATGCATAGCTGACGTTAAGGTATTTTGTCACTCCAGGTAGGCACGGACTTCCAAAATCCCGGCTAGTGACAATGATTTTGCATCTCTGTTTCCCATAACACCTTTTTGATAAAACTTCTAGCGCAGTGTAAGACAAACAGTCTGAAAGAAAAATACATACAATAAATATACAACACTGGCGTTATCAGAAATGATAGCTGCTACATGCACGACTTGAGATACAAACATGCTATCGATTTCAGGCATATGTTTGCCTAAGCAGGATGTCAGAATTAAATATTAAGATTTGTCAATGCAGGGAAGTCAGCTGCAATGAAAATGTGAACTTGCAGCACGCTACCTCCCTCATGCTGTCTTCCAGATGCATACTAATGTTGCAATAAGATTAATGTCAAGCTCCAAACAAGGTGCCCAGTATAAGACCTCTATGTTCCCTTCATGATGACTTGGAAAAAATAAGCACATCCAAATAGCTCTCCATCTATTCCATCTCAAGACCAGTGTGCAAATAAAGGGAGAGGCAATGCTGTTTGCAGGTCTTTCTCTTGGTCCCTGGGTTATTGAGATGATTTGACTGGATTCCTAATTTAAGTTCAAGTCAGGTGAGATCAGTATTTGTGTGTGGCAACAGCTAGGGCTACAGTGAAGTTTGGTGTATTAAAGATAGATTTTGCTTTATTATGCCCATTGCTGGCAGGAGCCATTCTGCCGTGGTGAAGAGGTCAAAATGGGCTCAATATTTAACTAGGGAAATATTTGGCTTCTTCCTCCCGTACCAAATTCCAGGCTGTTCTAGTAAGGCTGCCACCACAAGCCAAGTTTGCATGCCTAAAGCAACTTCAATGGCATCTAAACTGCACTGCCTTCATGCCCTAATTACATGAGGTAACCCACATCATTTTCAAAGCAGCCTAAACTACCCCTGAGTGCAGAAGAAGAGAGTATGGATTGCTGAACCTCTCCCTGTGGACTGAGCAAGAAGCATGTGCCGTGTGTGAAAACCTGCCTTGCTAACGTCTACACTCAGAGTTGGGATTTTTTTTATTCAAGACTTATGCCTCTACCACAATTTATAATAGAATAAAACTTGATTAGCAGGGTTTTGCACTGAAGCTGAAATTATTTGAGTGGGAAAGCGTGTGAGTCAGACTAACTTTAAAAATCGGCTTGAAAAAAATAAGAATGTCTCTAGATGTGATTGATTGAATTCCCAGTATCTGCATGTGCTAAACTCCAAACCGCAAAGCAAAAACACCCTTTACTTTTGGTTTCTAAACAGGAAATACGCAGAAATGACAAGTCTGGAGTAAGTAATACTTTTCTGAAGCTCTCTGCTCCCAGTCAGCATTACCACACTTTGTATCTTTCTGTGGATGATAGATATTTCTCACTCTAGTCTTCTAAGGCAGGGACACTCTAGAGGTCTGAAAACATATTATTCCCCTGGGCATTAAACCAGTCCTTCTTCCTATAATACAACACAGACAAGGATGACATCTTGTCCCCTTCCAAGTGCTGAAGCTCATTTGTGTCTCTTTAGAGGAAGGAGAAACAGTGCTTGCAAAGACACCCCAAAGGTTCCCCAAATCATTCTTGTTTGAAAAGAAAGAGGAGGTTTGAGACTGAAGTTCTTGACAAAGAAGATTGACATTTAGTATGTGAAAATGGGGCAGATTTGTAATTTTTAGAGTTAATCCCCTGACACCAGCATTAAATAAATCACATACTTGAGCGGAGCCATTGGGAGATACTGGGCTGATCTGTTTGTTTGGCAAAGGGCTCGTGGGTTACCTTTGGATAGGGATTTTCAGGAGGGCAACTCTTCCTTTGTCTTTTCAGAGACCTAAAATCCTAATGCCCATGTGTCCCGGGAGGCTGCTGGGCAGGCAGGGAAGGCTGACCTAAAACACTGGGTAGTTCTGATTCAGTAATTCAGACATTTTAGTTTTCCTCCCTGGTGATTTTAGATGAGTAAGGATATATCTGGGTGGACATTTTAGGCAGCCAAGTAGCTTATTTTGGCAAGTACAAAAACAACTGAAGAATATCAGGAGGAATTATCGGATGATTCATAAATTAATGGATTGGGAGCACAACAGCAATCTGGCAAACTGAATTATGTTTTCTACAAAATTTCCTGCCCTGGGAGCTACTCAGAGTGTCTTAAAAAACAGGAGTCCGTTGTGCTGATGGTTTTCTACAAATCCAGTGATACAGTGAGTACATGTTTCATTTTGCCGTTGGTAGATGTTTGCTCATGTTTCTGTGGGAGTTAATAGCTCCTTATCATCCATATTCATGTTGGATTTGGCTCCTCTACCTGAGGAGCCAGTCCTCACATGCCTGCAGGCTCCTGGCAGGCCAGTTTTTGGAGAACTTCCCAAGGCTTGCCTGGTGTCACAGGTGAGTAAATGCAAACCAAGGCTGGCTTACTTTTGCAGGACACCACAGATACCAACTGGAAAGACCCTATAACAGCTCCCCCCTCCCCCCTCTGTTTAACAGCTTCCTGTGGTCTAACAAGATTTTGGCTTTTAGTGATTCAATCAAAAAATGTTCAATTTTTTTCTCTCTGGTTTCTGTGTTTCCTTGCTATCTCCCCACTAGCTCTCCCGGCAGCTGCGATGCCAGCTAAGAAATGATTTCAGCTTGGTGGAATTCTGTGTACTTAGTACCGAAGGCCACTTTTTCCAACGTCTGCAGCTTCATCTGTACAATCTCCCACAAGCAGACATTACAGAAGTGTATCTGCACTGAAGTCAGAAGAATCAGTGTGCGCTGAAGGGATGTTCAAGCTAGTTTCAGCCAAACTTGCTTGGGGTCTAATAGTAATCCAGCTGCAGCATCACAGAGCTCACGCTAGGAGTAACATCCTCCTTGTGGTCAAACACCTTACTGCAGTGTCTGAATGAGAGGAGGATTCAGTCAGTGCTGCATCTTGAGCAAACGAGTGAATGGACCCACTGAACAATCCTGAAACAATTACCAATCAGGAGATGAACACAAATATGCCATGTGTCTTCTTTCTGAATATCCAAGCAATGTTCGAGCTACACATATATTTATGGTGCTTGCTAAATAAATACGTTTAAAATAAACTGTCTCTTGAAAGGCACGTTCCCAGTGTGCTAGAAGGTTGGTGGCATCCACTAGCAGTGGCAGAAAAGGCAGCGATGGGTGGCTGGGAAAACACTCCATTCTTCATGCCTTTCTCCCAAAGTTGCCTGTTACACACCAAGACTGTTGGTGGATCTTTTGAAATAGACACTTATATGGATGGCATGGAGATACGGGTGTCAAGAAGAGGTTCTTACTGCAGTAATCAACTATCAAATCTGACTGCAGCTATTTAACAGTTAGAGTAGAAAGCCTTGTTTCGGGAGGAAAGGTTCTTTCAGCTCCCTAATTAGCTTTGTTTAGGAAAGTTTTGGCATGCAAATGACATGCCATAAATCATGCAGGCTTTAATGAGTAGCAATTTGTCTTCTGGTTTCTTAAAGCTTCTCTCAATTCAGACAGGAGGAGCTTTCCTTTCCTTTCTTTCCACCCTGCCACACAAGACCTGCGGGTGGGTGATGGAGCAGCCCGAGCTGGCCTGAGCATCTTGTGCCAAGCTCCGGCAACAGCGTCCTGTCACACCAGCTCCAAACGTTACTAACGGCTGTCTTCTCCCACATCGCTATGCACAGGGTGAGCCTCAAGACATGGTGGGTAGCGGATGTGTCTCAAACATAGATCTGCATGACATAAAAAGTAACGTGCTGGTGAAGGACCAGGGCACCCAAAAAAGAAAACCCTCCACAATTTGGCACTCCAATCCTGGGGCCCGGTTGCTTCTTGCTTTCATCCCACACTGCTGGCTTACGCTGCTTTAGGCTTTCTTCTGGGCTGTGCCTACCCGCAAAAGAATAAGGAGCTTGCTTTTAAAATCAACTGAAAGCAAAGATTTCACACTACCAAATCGGGATGGCTTGTGCTTTGTGGGGCCCAAATATCAGCTCTGGGGATAAGAATTGACAAGGGGGAACTATGGAGTTCGGAGCAAGCTAAGGCTGCAGACTCCTAAAGAAATTTACCATAATAATATGGTAATTTATGCAAGAGCATGGCATACAGGGTCCTGCCTATGCATCAGAAAAGGGCCATTTGAACCACTGATTCTAGCAAAAACACACAATATGATCAGCAGCACTTATGAGAAGTGTTGCTAATACCTTTATATTCCAGTCCAAGTATTGCCAGTAAACAAGACAGTACGATACACTAAAAATACTACTTACTGCCAGCACAGGCCATTCCTTAGAAGTGAAGAGAGCACCAAGGCTTTCTGAAAAGCTGCACCCTCTCTCTCCCTCTCACTGCGGTGCCTGTTGTGAGGCCCTTGTAGCCTGCATGAGATTAGCCCATTGCTTGGTTTTATTTACAAGCGGCTCCGAGTTCAGAATTCAGTCTGTAAGTATTTTGCACAAAAAAACCCCAAACCCAACCCTGGTCTTTCTCTCCTTCTTGCACGTGCATATGCACAGAGTGGGGGTTCCATCTGCCAGCATCAACACCGAGGGCAAGAGACAAGTGGAGGTCCACGCTTGCTGGCAGCAGCAGGAACCAGACTCCCTCTGCTCAAACGCTTGTTGCTTTGTTTTGCACCGTTTGGGTCTGCATGTACACAGTCAGGAGTTCCTTGGCTTATTTTAGACTCGAGTGCCAAGCGTACTTTTCCAAACAGTTCGAAAATCTAAGCTAGAAAGAACTATACACAAGAAAACCCCCAAATTGCTAGTAAAGAAAACATTAATGGATGAAGTCATGTGCGTCTGAATGTGCTCCAAGCAACTTCAAACAGCTGCTCAGCCAAACGTGACCTTCCCCGTTCATCTCAGCAGAAAGTAAACTGGACTCTAAAAATGGTGGCTGCTCCCTCCTTCCCTTCAAACAATCTCTTCTCATCCTGCCACTGCTTTGAACACCATTTCTTTTTGGAGGAGCTTTGGCTTGACAAGATTTGTTGGGGCCAAGGGGTTTAATGGCTCCTACTGGCACCTTTGGGGGCCCAAAACACCTACTAAGCTTCCCAGTTTGCTCAGGCTGACACGGACAAGGAATTTTTCATATCTGATGGCTGCACACACAGAGAGTTGACTTAAGGAACTTTGCAGTGGAAGCAAAATTGAACAATTTTATCCCTACTTTTGCACCCATAAAATTCAGTTGACTGTTGTTTCCCACACCCAAGTGTCAAGGCACTCGTGGCAGAAGGTGCAAAAGGAGATGTGAGCCTACCCCACATCCCTGAGCCCTGGTCCTGCTACAGAACAGTGCTTCTGCATCTACCCTGCTTACACCATCTCTCTGCCTTCACAGCTGGAGCACGTTTGCTCTTTCACGGTGTTCCTGTAAGAGGTCCTATGCTGTGTTACTAAAATAACTGCTCTGCAGCCTCAGGTTTCTTTCATTCAGCAGCCTGCCACTCGCATGCCTACCCACAGGGTTTGTCTTTGAAATCAGCCTCATAGTTAGCCAGTAAATATACGCTAAACAGATGAATGGCCTTGAACGAGTGATACTTGCAGTCTAGAAAGCTCTGAGCTACAAGCTCTTGCTTCTTTCCCCAGCAGAAGACTGGGCTCGGCGTTCCCGTCAATTGACTCGGTGCTCCCTGAAGGGCCTATACTTCAATATCCATCATTTCCTAAATTGTAGCCAACTTATACGGTTTGTGTTTCATGGTACCTAGAACTCTATAGCTAGCACGAAACTAACAACTTCAGAGTGTAAGCATTTCCAGATCTGCCTATAGCTGTTTGTACCTTTATTTCATTTACATCTGCTCTCAAGAGACTTATACAAGGGTTTGGCTCACACTAGGAGGAATACACCAAAAAAAGAAACCAAAAGATTTTCAATCACTGCTAGTGAATAAGAGATATAGGCCCTTTGAATTGTCCACAATACTGATACAAAAAAAAAAAGGAATCAAAGTATCGTAAAATACTGTTATATAACAAAGTCATGACACCTTGTTGGGCTGGAAGGAACCTACAGGATTTTTAAAATCTCTCTTTCTTGCCTTGCTAACACCCCTTCTTCTTAGCTGAATGCCACTTCACTGAGAAGAGGGAATTAGGACAAAACCCAGCCCCAGGGTATGCCATGCCATGGTGCAAGCTGTGATGAGAGTGCCTGAATTCTCCACCATTCCTCTCAACCTCCCAGAAGTGGGAAAAGGTAAAAGAGAGGGCTGTGCTGGAAAGGACCCTACCTTCCAGCAATGAAGATATGTAATTCCGAGCTCTGCTGGTCATTAGCGCTTGAGGGAACGCACATCTGACCAGCCAGTGCACATCCAGGTGAAATTTCTGGGAAGGACATTTTAGTGTTCTACCTTGCAAGTTACAGCTAGAGGTGACCCACTACCAAGCCTTCTTTCAAGTACCTTCATGTATTAACAAGAGTACTTTATGATTTGACCTGAATCTTCCTTATACTCTCTATAGTAACCTGTTCTGGCACAACTCTTTAACTTCTTTTGGCCAATAAATTTTCTCTTTCCTTATGCACATGTTAGTACAAACATAAAAGAGGCAATATGTCAGAAAAGGCAATAACTCAAACAGGAGCAAACTGGTACAGTTTCCTGCTTTGGTGCTGGGCACAATAGATTCCTCTGAGCAGAACCATCTGCTATAAAACTGCACCCAAAACAGTTTTACTTTTCTTGTGAAGTTTTTGATAATCTCAGTAAAACAGGGAAGTGACTTTCTGTAAATTCTGTGCCAGTCATTTGAACAGCTGCAGAAGCAGGACCAGGCTTGGAGTTTTTTATCTTCCTGCAATGATCCAGAGATCTTACAATGGAAAAAAATTCCCTGTGCTTCAATGAAGTCTGTTACTTATGCACAAGCTTACTTTGTAGAAGAAACTTTTCCTGAAGGCAAAATATCCTAAAATACCTGGAGACAAGACTTTATGTACTGTTCTTTGAAGTGGGCAAAGGTGACCACTCATAGGAATGAAAGGCCCTGATGACAAGTCAGAGAGCAAGACCAGGCAAAAATACCGTATTTCAGTTTGATGGTGAAAGTGATAAAAAACAGGAAAAATGTTTTATAGTGAGCTTATATGGAAATTCCACATTCTTTGACAAATCCTCCCACTCCCTCAAACAGCATCAAGAAAGACAAGCTGTTCTAAGCGCACCTTTCTGTTATTTTTAACAAAAGTAAGAAACATTTTGAAATGAAAGGTGCAAGTTACACACATAATTAGGTATCAATCTTGGGACTGAAGTAGTGCTGTCTTATCAGCTACAGTACACATTACAGAGTTTCCTGTACTCAGTAGTTCAAATCTTTACCCAGATTCAAATCTTCTCATGATCTGAATCAGAACAGGGACTTGAATGTATGTTTCCCATAACCCATCCTGTGTGGGCTTTTCTGTTGGCTTTGTCTTGTGCTAAAGCTGTTCCACTGCCTAGGGTAAGCAAGACTTAACCAGACCAGAGGACAACTCTACTGTAAAGGCTTTATCTAGCAGGAGTGACACCATGATGCCATTGCTCTTCTTCCTCCTCTGTATTGAAAATGGCACCCAATTTACATTATTAAAATGGCTCAGACAACTGGTTCTAAGAGGAGGCAGTCATGCTAAATGTTGAGCTGAGGCTCTGGATCCGACAAGTGCTCTGAGGCCGCACAGATATCACCAATACCAGAGACACATTTATGTACTCTATTTCCTATACGGAGAAGAGCCTTTATGGTAAAGAAATTTTATATTTACCTGTGTTCCCTTTGAAGCAAAGCTCTGAAAATCTGTCAGCTGATTTGATAGACTGTTCACAGAAAAGCCATAGTTCAGTTCAAAGCTGCGTTTGTCATTAATTGCTTATCAGCTGTACTACATGCAACAGAAGGTCACCAAAATTTAGAGAAGTATCTAATTAATTCAATACCTAGTACTCCTAGCAGGACCATATCAAGTATGGGTAGATGCAAAACTCTTGAGCTCAACAGAGACTTTCTATACTTATCATTAGGACCTACAGATAACTTTTGCACAGTACTAAAAAAACACCTCACAGTTTCTCTGTGATGCAGTGAAAGAAATGGAAAGGCTCAAGCACTGCCTTTAGGCTGAGATGCACAAATGTGGGTAGAAACAACAACGGATGTGTGTTGGAGCAGATTTAGCTTTTTGGTGCAAACATATACAAGTATGTGGGCTCTGATTCAGGAATGAAGAGCAGCTGAAGTTAGATTTCTGAATTGTCTCAAATTGTTAAAATCACATTGACATTCAAATTACCATTGCTGAGAGACAGGTACACAGATGTTTAAAAAGTCTAATCATGCACCCACTCACATCTGTATGTGCTTAAATAACCACATAGATCAGATTTAAGCTCAAGATAGATAGATCTGGAGTCAATTGGTTTGGTTCTTAATTCCGAAGTCTTTTGTGATAACTGAACATGTACTCGCAAGACACATAGGTGCTTTTGAAAATTATACTCACTGCAGAGGGTTACTGGGACCATGCAGAAGAGGCCAAGCACTTTCATTAAGTAATGGGAAATCTATACAAGGACCTACCTTCTACAGATCTACCTTGTGTTTGTCTCAGGTTTTATGCTCTCTCTTATTACCTCAGTTTTAGGTTGCTTTATAGAACACAAAACCAGCAACAGCCAGCGTGGTGCTCAAGAGGTGCTCATACCCAGAGGGCCACAGCAGAGACTCTGTTGCTGTTGCAAACTCTTTCTCTACTTGTACTGGGAAATTGTATCCCATAAGAAGGCTTTGCAGTATTCCGCTCCGCGAACTCTAAGTGCTGACACTAGAGACAAGTGAGCAACTTCCAGAGGTGAATAGAGTGCAAGAAATAAGTATGATGGCAGCCTTTCTCGATCAACTGAGCTCTCCCTGCTCTGCCTTGCATCATACCACCATCATGAAGGATGTATGGGTCTGTCAAAAACCTGCTAAAATGTTTCCTCCACAGAACAGATAGGCAGAGCTAAAGTCTGTGTGAAGGACCGCAAAAGACAGCCAGTGTGAAACACAGACCTGGCAATTTTAAATAGATTCTTATCTAAGAACAGGTTTAAATTTTTGGCCAATACATTTTTAATAATATCTATATAAATAAACAGAAACATTGGCTTGCAGACAAATAGCTTTTAAGACTAATTATTGATCTCTTCTTGATGTTCAGAGATGCTTCTTATAGATTTCACTTCTAGCACGTTTCTTAGGAGACATGTTCAGCCTTCGCACAGGGCTGGCATCAGTCATACAAGTCCTTCCCTGTGTGGCATTAAGGGATTTGAACAGCACACATATCTTGTGCTGGCCTTCTCTGTGGCATGAAAATTTACCTTCATACCTTCAGTGTCAACCACTGAACATATTATTCACACAAAGCATCAAGCATCGTCACAACCACGTGCTACTACAAATTTAGATATTTAGTGATAAAAAGTGAGTCCTAAGTCATTCTTCATACACCAGCTGAGACTATACAGTGAAGTCAATGACTGGTTATCGACGTAGGCCATACAACTACTTACGATGTTTTGGGTTTTTCTACCTATTAAAAAAGGAATGGTCTGTGTCTACATATGGTGCTCAGGGATGTGGTTTAGAAGTGGGCCCAGCAGAGTTAGATAATGGTTGGACTCAATGATTTTAAAGGTCTTTTCCAGCCATAATGATTCTATGATTTTATGAAAGTGTTCACAGTCTGACCAAAGTAATATTATAGCAACACTAATATGTTGTTTATATATTAATTACTAATATAGTGACATTAATATTATATATTTTTATATACATTGGGATGCACCCATACTAGTAAATCAGCAGTGAGAGGGCATGTTTCTGGTACTACAAGGCAGTGCTCCACTCTACTAAGTATCGTCCCTGCACTGAAGCAGCTTGCACGCAGTCATCCTGCTTCGGAGGGTAAGAGTTTCATACTACACACACCAGACATTCCTGTCTGCTGGACTTGGTGCCAGAGAGAAGTCCCTGGCACATTTACTTTTCTAGTATACTGCCACAGTCTTGGAGTCTGGTCGTACAACAGCATCTAAAGCAATGGACCCTGACCTATGGACCCTATCCTTACAGTCTGCCTTTGAGGCAAGGAAGAGCTGGCAGAAACAGAGATCAGAGAAGGCAGCAACAGTATGACAAGGGTGACACTTGGGTTGCCTAATCATTGTCAGAAGTTGGAGGAAGAAGAGATGCAAACAGCTGATAGTATAAGTCACCTAAGTTCAAGACAGCCAACAGAACTAGAGTTTTTGATGTTAACTGTACTAAGGACTGATTAACTATATGAAAGTTTATTACTTTGCTCCATTTCTTACTCTACGTTTCTTTCTCATACTGGGCAATTTGTTCCAGCTTCAGAAATAATCTCTATTATATTTCAATCAACGGTGCTTTCAAAATGCCATTTGTCTTGCACCTGAAGTTTTCTCCCCATCTGTTTCCCCTCTTCTCTGTGCACCTGCTTGGAGAAGGTCTACCAACAGCGTAAAAACATACCAAAGGGGGGGATGCGCTCCACTTCTGTCGAGCAGACGTTCTCCTCGTGTGCCCATCTGCCATAGGTGGCAGAGTAGATGATAAGGAACTTGGACTCCTGACAGTGGAGTTTCAGTTCCTGGTTTTCACATGCTGATTTGGTTTTGTATTCAGCTAAAATAGAAGCAAATAACAATATGGTAGCATGAGGCAGTTTACTCGGCTGGACTGTTAATAGCAAAGAGCAGCATGACAGAAAACAGCTTTTCTGCAAGTTCTGTTGCGAGTGATATGTGGCACTACTACAAACAGAGACAAAGCCAATAGCAAAGCGGAGTGTTTCCTCCAACTGAATTGCTCCCATATGACTATCTAAAGCCTCCGGCTCCTTTTTGAAAGGAATTGAAAAGTTAACTTTTGCCAATCTCCTCTTCCAGTGGAACAGCCTCCCCCTTTCCCCCCTGATTTCCTGGCTTGCTTTCCCCCGCTGCTCAGTAGGAGAAGCCTCGTCCTTTCCTTTTGTCTCTCCTGGGGACAATGTTGCATTCTACGCCTACTTCAGATGCCCGCCTGAGCGCTGAGAGCCTCCGACCACTCATCAATCATGGGGATGGCTGGCATCGCCCCGTGCCACTGTGTGCAGCACTGAGTGGGCGCCCAAGAATGGAAGGCACAAAGGCATGGGGACGGGCTACGCATCCTGAGCCAGACAGTGCTCTCAGCTACATTTGCATGGCCCCACCAAGGTCAGTGAGTTTCCCTGGGTGTGACTATCCAGCACCGGCTCATTTGAGAGTTTTGCTGACAAAGCGTTGGGAATCGGGAGGCAGAGAAAAATACACCCCCTCCCTTTCTCAGCTGGCATAGGCACACTGGCAGTGCTCTCAGCACAGAGGTGGGGAAGCCAGTGAGATCGTCTTCCAGACAGCATGGTTTATCCCTCCTAGGGAACTGGTTAAAATCTGCCATCTGGCCAAGGAGGTCTCCTGCTGGCCTAAGCAGCCGCTCTGCTTGCAGCATTTTATGGCTCAAGTCTTCCTGGTCTAGGTATGGTGGCAAATCTTTTCAGTGCAGACAAGGCCAGGGAGAAGAGTTTATTCTGCTCCATTTTTTTTGTCTTTCAAAAATGTGAAAACAGGAAAAGGAGGTTCCTGAGCCGAGCAGGAGAAAAGGGAAATCTTATTGTTACTGAGTGGTATCCCAGTGAGTGGAGTGTGGGTGTTGGTGCTAGGGGAACTGGAGAGAGAAAAACCTCCTATCTATTCAATAAAGAAAACATTGTTTCATTTAGAATAGAAGAGATTAAAAAAATGGGTTAATGTTCTTGGTAATAGTCCAGTTTCTTCCATTTGAGCTCATCAGCAGTCACAAGTTTAAGTCTAAGTATTTTTAAAAATCACTCTCTTTAGTCTGCTGCATATTGTTACTTCTGCAGAAGCACCTGCCACACCATACACCCGTGAGGATCATGCCAAGAAAACAGAGGCTGTGACCCAAGGGCTGATAGCCTAAAGTGGGGCTCTGTGTCTGTACAGCTGCGCTCCGTGGCTGCTGTGACACTATAGAAGTGCAGACAACACAAAAAAAACCACAAGTGGTGTAAGACAGAGGTAGGAATACAACAGAGACCTCTGCAGAGATACAGCAACAGAGGAAAACACAGTATTTCTAAATAGATTAAAAACTAAGGGAGTCAGGCAATTGCTTAAGTGCCCGCTTGAAGGCAAGGAGATTGTAAAATATACTTGAAGTTATACGCCAGTGATTTCCTCAGTAAGGATGTTTTCCACAGCCAAGCCTAACAATATTGGTATCTTACCTACAAATATAAATTTCCTTTCACATGAAATCACATAATTTGCACTGGAACTGGACTATTCCTCAGTTCTGAAGGCAGCACTTGCTGGTAAATACACTTTTCACCAGCTTTTCTAAATCCAGATTACAGAGAATATTATATATTCAAAGTAGCTCATTTTCAGTTTGAAAAATATTAAGCAGCTTATCAAAGCAACAAACACGATCCCGATCCACTTTTGATTAGCAAAAAGAGATTTTGACACAGACACAGCTATGATCTTCAAATCATCTACTATCAATAATGAAGTAATTGCATCATGTAAAAAAAACTTTAAACTATAAGATAATTAAAAAGATGATAAAAATGTTACATTTCAGACACTTTTCTTCCCCTGATGATTGGCCCAGTAAATCTCCCTGGGAGTTCTTCCATCAATGCTTTGCCAAAGGTAACACCTGCCTATCCGTTCCCATATCTCTGCTCTGACTTCAATACTTTGCCCTTCAGTTTGCTTGCCACCCTTGTTCCTATTCCACCGATGATGCCTATCTTAATGTGCTGATTAAAGAAAATCACTTTTGTGCTTTCTTCTTTAGTGGTGGGATGGTATTTCTGAGTTGGCTGGTAAAACTACCCATAAATCATCATTCAACTATTTTCTTTGGGACCCATTTCAGCCACACTGAGGATTAGCTGCCAAAGAAAGCTGAGCCCCCAGGCTACTGGGGCTTGTTCTCATATACAATAGCAACAAGAAAAACAATTAAAAAACACCAATAAATGAAACCTCATGATGATTGTCTTAATCCGTCTTACATTTTTCTCTTGTTTACAAAGTGCATTCTCTTTGAGGCAGGATTTGTCCCTTTACATATCAACGACAATTACGTGCATAGAATACAGGTGATTCTACAGTGAAATTCTGTAATAAAGTTAGCCATGCACGTGTATCCTCCAGCCATTATTCTATAAATGAGAGGTAGTAACAGAGGATCTTTGGAAGCTTTGGTCCTACCTCCTGAAGTGTTTTTGTGTATTCCTTATTATGGTATCTTCTTCGTAACTTGGATCCCTGGCCCAAGCATCTGGTTTTGCTGTTCAGCTCCATCTTTCTAATATGACATTATCATTGCCATCTCTTTAAAAATAATTTCCAAAACATTTTTCCTTTCTAGCCTGATGTCCGACATCTGACTCTGCCAGACTACACTGGTCATTAAATTGGCAGCAAGCACACTGAAGTTGTAAACACAATGGAGAGCTAAGGTAAAGCAGAAAAAACTAATTTGCTATTAATCTAAGAGTCTCAGAACTTCACATGGATTTGTGCAAAGCCTTGTGCAGCAGCATTTTAACCAAAACAAACAACAAAACACACACAAAAACATATTTGCCTGATGTGGATTACTTACTAGGTTTGCATTTAAAGGAGACAAGGAGGAATTTAGTGGTCCCTGGACACAGATCAGGTCCAAAAACCCGACTATTGACAAGGAGTTGGCAGGATCTCAGGTTTTGGCATTCATCCAGTACTTTCTAGAACAATGGGCAAAAAGGATAGGCTTGAACACAAGGTATTGAAGCTATACAGCAATGAGAACACTTAGTTGTACTTTGTTCTATACAGGAGAGAAACCATTCCTTCGCAATTTTTTGGGTATGAACATGTAAGAAACATCTGTATCACTGGATTTAAGCCACATCTCTACTGGACTTTGGGTCATGGCCAAGCTTATGGGAACACATTCATCACAGGGATGCCCAAGGCAATTTAGGATGTTACCAGTTTGCTGTTGTTTGTCACTTTTCCCTCTGCACCCAGCCAGTCAGCCAGATCTTGCCACGTGCCACCACAGCTTCAGTGGTGCTTGGGACTCCATGCAGAGCCCAGAGCAAGTGGCAACACCCCCGACTCCCAGCCTCTTCACCAACACGCCTGAGGCACTCACACACTCCTGATAGCATTTATGGGAGTGTAACGTCCAGGTGAAGCATGGTAACTCAAAAAGCTATCTTTTTAACCATTTCATCCCGATCTACTCACGTTTACCTTATCATGGTCTGTAGTATCTTCACTTGAAAGAATTCTAACTAATGGCTTGGTGTTCTTGGTGACACTTAAGCAGACCCCTAGCTTTAAGCCATACATAGGACCTCCTGCTTAAAGGGCACTTACTTCTTGCTTGCATTTACACACATTATCAGGTATTTACTTGACTTGCCACTTGAACAAATTTCAGAAGTGGTTTGATCAGATAGCACAGATGTGTCTGTCTATCCTACACCTGCTTCTTTTTTTTTTTTTTTTTTTGTTAAATGCTGTTCTAAGGCCGTATCGACCCCAGATTTTTTGGCCCAGCCATATACCATGGTTCTTACTGTGCTGCCTCACTGGGAGTGGCAACAGAGGACGACAATAAAGAGGTCAACCGTGTTAAACAGAGTGGGTCACGTGGGCCCTCTGCAAGTCCAGCAAAAGGAGTGTTCCCACTTCATCAGTGGTTTCAGAGCTGTAGCTATAGAAAATACAATGACGTTGCCCAAGATGAGTCTGAGTCCAGTTTTTAACACAGTCACAAGCCAAAGCACCTAAAAAACCTCAGCTTAAATGCAGCAGTATACTTATGAAATTCCTATTCACCTTCAAAGCCCAGTTTAGAGTGGGCTTTCTATAGACTATCTTTGGATAGTCTCTGTTGTTGTGCCCAGGATTCTTGATGTTTAAAATCACAGCAGACTGTGATAAGGAGGGTGCTGTCTCCAAGTCACCCCGCTCTTAATGGGAATAACTGTAAGATACCATTCTCTGATAGTTTTAGGTACTCCCGTAAAATCTACAGGAATTTTTGCCTTGTTTCTCATCAGAAGGGATCTCAGTCATACCAAGAGGCCAAATCAGAAATTTACCACTGTGATAGCACAAGCTGCACTCTTGTTTCCAGGCTGAGAGAGTTGGCAGTGGCTGAATCTGTCCTGTCATCCCTGGAAGCCATCCCTCCCAAGCAGAAATGATATACATAGGCAGCACATTGTAGCGATCCTGTAACACTCTTGCCTTTTTGCTCCCGTTGGTAGAAGAAGAAGACTTGCATGCAACACTTTTTTGTGCAGCATTAAGTGCACTTTAAAGAGTTTAAAAGAGAAGGAAAAGCACAGCAGACTTAATTTTATCAGTCAATTCTTCTTTTACAGAGTTGGAAATCAAACAAATAACTCCTCCTTAATTGGGATTGTTCTGGAACAGGCCAGTGAAATAGAATTACATCTTCAGCAAGGGGAGATAGCTGTACCCTACTGAGTCACCTTCTGTTTGCACCTGAGCTGAATCATCTCCTGTGCATCTGTTTGTATTTTCTCCTCCTTAATGCAAACAGCAGTTGCATTTTCTATCATGTTGCTGTGCAAAAACACGCAACCACAAAGGCAAACAATGATAGTCATAATGAGATAGCACTGGGCTGTTAATATCACGAGACAGATCTAACTTTGCAGTGAACCTTTTAATAGGAGGTCACTGTAAAAAATGCCTGTTATGCTTCCTCCCGACTGCAGGGTAGCATCATGCCCGATTATGCAGACTGCAGATGCAGTTCCAAAGGGAAGGGGAGGAGGGATGAGATCACTGGTGCTCTTTCCTAAGAAACCAGTTTACAGGATGTGTCTCTTCTCCTTGACAGAACCGGAACTCCCTGAGATGCAGAGCATTGGTATCTTTCACATTTGTGGCCTCGTCAAAATGCTTTCATGCCTTTGATCAGTGACAGTGCCTGAATGATGATGATAGTTTATACAACAGTTATCCCATGCTGTGTTTATTATATTCAAGGGAAAAAACTGCCCATGGAGATCTCACAAAGGCACTCACAAGCCCAAAATAATCACTGGTATCACTTCACTGTAGTCAGTAAAATGAAATCAAGGATGCATCTGGCCTACTGTTTTTGGTGGAGAGATGTACTTTCACATGGCCCATAGGTCATGTCTGGAATGTCTTTAGAAGTTGCAGTACAGCATGGGCAAGCCACACTTATAAAACTGCCCTAATGTTGTTTCTGGAGAGAGCATATTACTGCCAAACCCCTCCATAAAACTCTTCAACTATTTGTGAGAACAGACATTCCCTGTTGTCAAGAAGCAACGTGTTGGTTGCAAGCATAAATGGTGCAAGCTTCATCAAAGCTTCTGTAAAGCATTTACAACAGCTTCACCAACAGAACATGTTCAGATTCCACTGACTACTCCTTTTTGCAATGATTTACTGAATTTGGCCTAACACTAGGCATTTTCACTATGATGAAACACGCCTTTGACAGCAGTGTAAGTCAGATTCTCTAACCCTTGTTAGAAAAGACTCCACAGCAGAAAGTAATTTATGAAGTACAAATCATTTCAAGCTATACTTAAGCAGGCCCAGCAAACAAATCATAGGATATTACCAATACAAATCATGTATTCACAGAAGTACAGGTATCTGCACAAGTGCTTAGGATCTGCTGTTTAACTGTCACGGTGGCTTTTCCGTGAGTGAAGATAAGGATGGAACAAGCCAAATGCCAACCAGAATGCCATCTTATTCAGTGGATTTGTAACCCAGCTCTGTTCAATGTTTGTATCCTCTCCTGGGGACAAGGAGGGCCTGCATGACGGATAAAGACTGGTCTGCTCAGTCATGACCAGCCCTTGATTAGAAAGCAATTGACTATTTTAGGGAGCTTTGAGAATGGGGTTTCCAAAGCAAGGCTTATCAAAACAGAAGGCAACCTACAAAGCTTTCACAATCCTATGGTAATATCGTGCTGGTCAGACAAATCCTTTCAGTTGTAACACTTTTGATGGTAAACTGACATAGACACCATGTCATTTCATTCAACATTGAGAACACTTGCCATTTTCACACAGCGTAGCTCACCGCATGGAAACCGTCAAAAACATACTGTGCATTAAGAGCCTTTACAATGTGCAATACCTGTAAAGAGGTGGGTGCCACACAGTTTATGGGTTCTGTCATCCTGGATTCAGGCTCCTGAGTACTACACATGTGGTAGTCGTGCCCGTAAAATGCTGATTGAACACTTATTGTTGAATGCCGAGGACAGTGCAGACTCAAATGTTCCCCATCACAGGCATAGGCAGTATGATTTTGCAGAAGTTTGGTTAGGTAACCTAGAAAATATTCAGCTCTGTTACAACTAGTACAGGAAATGACAAGTTTGTTAGATAATAAGAAAACCACAATCAGTCTCTGGAAAGGGCATTGTAGTCAAGGTTATACGTATGGCCCGCTGCCACACCACATGGTTCTGTGAATGGGTCAACCTTTACATACTAGTAATGCTCAGGTCTGGAAAACAAGAGGTCGCGTGGCAGTGAGTCAGAGCCCTACCACCACTCCAGCAGTGGCACTGTGTCGGAGATGTAATTTCCCAGACAATAAATGGGCTCAGGCCCTTGCCAATGCCTTGTCTTGCATTCCAGCTGGCTAAGGTTTTTCTTACACCTTGTCTAAAACTGATACTTTGTACTTCTGGGCTCCCAGGCAGTTGTGTTTCCCACAAGTGATAATAAAATTGATTGCCTCTGTATCACTGAATCAGATGCTAGGATAACAGAGGAAAGGTGGTCCACAAGTGCTGGACACGTAGGTGCTGGACAGAAACCCAGAAGTGAGATACACAGAATTTTGTATTTGCTAGAAAGTTTGTCAGTGTTACCAGGAGAGGGAGAGGTAGGATCTGTATGCAGCTGTCCACCTGTACCATCTGTTTGCATCTTCTAATAAGTAAGTCCATGCACAGCAGAGCTAATGACAGCTGTTTTTCTGGTTTGTATTTCATTGTCTCTTTAGCCAAGATTTCTGTTAACACCACAAATATTTATAAATTTAACCTCCTACTGCCCTTCTCTCTGTTCTGCAGAATACTTTAACGGAAACATGCAGGCTGCTACCTTTGGCCATTATAAATTAGCCATTGTGAGGGGAAACTATTTGGGGTAATTTAATTCAAAGGCTTCCCTCACCTATACTTATGAGGCTTTGATATCTCTACCACTCCATCACACTTGATTGAAATCTATCTTTAAGCAGAAAAGGCTTGTGGATGAAGGGGAAGAAGAGGCATGAGAAGCAGGAGAGATTAAGGATACAAAACACCAGTCTACAAATGAAGCAATAAACACATGGAAATTAGACCCAAGCCCACTTTTTTTACCCATGAATTTTATAGCAATCCAATATACTACAACCAAAGCAAATCTGTTTTCTAATTCTTCCACTATATCCAAACTTCTTATTAATCTGCATACAATAACTATGTTTGAATAGTTTCCTTATTCTTATACATGCATTACATTCTGTATAATTCTGACTTTAATTTCTCAACTTCTAGAACACCAAGTTCATCTACATTCATGTCAAAAACCCCAAACAAAACTCTCCAAACCCGACATACTAAGTAATGAGAAAGCATTAAGAGCTTCCACTGATTTATTTGAGAAAAGATTTGTAGAGGTTTTAAAACTGAGACCGTGATTAAATACTGTCGTGGTTTAACCCCAGGCGGCAGCTAGAACCTATGCAGCTGCTTGCTCGCTCCCCCCAGTTCAGACTGGGGAGACAATCAGAAGAGTAAAAATGAGAAAACTCATGGGTTGACAGAAAGACAGTTTAATAAGTAAAGCAAAAGCCATGTATGCAAGCAAAGCAAAACAAGGAATTCATTCCCTGCTTCCCATGGGCAGGCAGGTGTTCAGCCATCTCCAGGAAAGCAGGGCTCCATCACGTGTAATGGTTACTTGGGAAGACAAACGCCATCACTCCAAACCTTCCCCACCCTTTCCTTCTTCTTACCCCACTTTATATACTGAGCATGGTGTCATATGGCATGGAATATCCCTTTGGTCAGTTGGGGTCAGCTGTCCCAGCTGTGTCACCTCCCAGCTTCTTGTGCCCCCCTGCCACCTACCCGCTGGCAGGGTGATATGAGGAGCAGAAAAGACCTTGACTGTTCAGCAACAACCAAAACCACCAGTACGCTATCACATTATTCCCATCCGAAATCCAAAATATAGCATTACACCAGCTGCAAGCAAAAAAAAAAATTAACTCCATTCCAGCTGAAACCACGACACATACGTACCTTTTTAATTTCAAAAATTATAATTTTCCTTTATTTGCCTCTTTTCCAAACATGTAATTGGTCTAATTAAACATAAAAGCTAGTATCTTCTCCTCAGAAGCCTTGCTTGCGCCATTATGGTGACAGCAACACCATTACTGTTAACAGAAAAAAATCCAAACCATATTTTCTTGTTTTGGTGGCTGAATCAGAACAAGAATAACAAGGTTTTTGTATCAGTAAAACAAAAAATAGTTTTCTTAAAGAAAATATTGAAAAAGAATTTGCTCATGCCATTTAATCTTCACACTTTTTGCTCTTTTTAAATCTTCCATCAAAGATGAGCAATTTAAAAAAAAAAAAGGGGTTTTAAATAGAAATTTAAGTATTCCAAGTAAATGATATGAAAATAAAATATTTCAGTTCTCTGGCATCTTCTCCAGCTCCAGCTGTGCAACCACATAGGAAAATTCAGCTCCCCTATCAGTTACTATGTCTGGAAAAAGAAGCAGCCTGCTCTGATATTGCCTTTGCTGTTTCTGATCCTCTAGATCAGAGGATCTACCCACGACAGGACAGGAGTCAGCTAGATGCACCTTCCAGTGCAGCAAAGACGTAGGTGAGTTCCTCAACTCATTGAACTCAGCCTGAGAACTGGCACTGAAATCAGGGCAGAGAGAATTTCATGCCCCATATTTGCAGTCTAGATCTCAAGGAGAGCAGCCCAGCAGAAATCCCCACGGCTTCTCACAGGTTAAAAAAAAAACAAACCAGATCCATCCCCTACATTTTCTGTGTAACTGAGATCACAAATAATTGAGCTTTCCTGCCAGAGCCACTCCTCTGTCAGCCTGCTCCTGAAAGGTGCTGAGTATTGCCAGGAAAATGGGCAGAATGCCCAATAGCACCCAAGCGACTTTGCTATGGTCCACTACTGTAAAGGGGCCTCCAGTGGCATTTACTGCTGCTGAATGCCTTTGACATTGCCATCATAGCATAAAGGGCCACAGTGTAAAAGAGCATTCAGCCCAACGTGAGTTGCGGGCACTCAACACCTTGAAAGATTTAGCCCGATATTTGTAATCATTTCAGTTCTTCAGGTTTTAAGTTACTTGGAGCCAAGAGTGCTGTATACAAAACAGCCCAGTATTCCCTAAAGAATATCAGCTATGTTGTGATTTGGATGAGTTCCCTGGCATCTTAACTGCTACTTTGATCCTGCAAATTCCTAATCCAGTATCTAAGCACCTCTCTCCAACAATTGCAACTATTCAATCCTTTAAAAAAATGCCTTTCTAAAAAACTTGCTCTGATTCTGTATAAGCAATATGGTTCACTTGTCAAAATAGGCCTGGTGAAAATAAGACATCATGTTCTCCGGCCTTCCAAGCGGCATTTAAAGTGACTCTGCTGTTATTAAAATCCTTGTGTATTTGCACACAATAAAGGATAAAAATAGTAATGGAAACTGGCTGAAACCTAATGTTCTCTGATAAGAGAAGTGGTGACGTACTAGTATCTAAATTGCTTGTCTCGCATGGCAGACCACGTAAACCGGCATTTTTTATTACTATGCACACAGACTACGTAGACGCAGGCGGAGCGGTCAGCCCTTTGCGAAGAGCGGTGCCGACTGGGCAGCTGACAACCCATGCTGGGAAAGAATTCCCACTTGAAAAGTCACTACTTCCTCTCACTCTTCCCTAAAAAACTCCAGCTTCTTTCCTGTCCTCGTGCTGGCCCACTTCCACGTGCCGGGGCACTGCCTGCCCTGCGCCCACCCAGAGGATGGGGCTCGGCCAGGGAATAAAGTCTTCTCAGCAGCTGCTGCCTCTCACCTCTGTCCGGAGTGGTGCTTGCGCAGGAGAGAGCAGCTTCCAGTCGCTTTCCCTCCTTTCCTGGGCAGCGTGGCCTTGTAGTCACCCTGGTAGAAAGTTTCATCTTCTTGAGACCATGAGTATCCCTACCTTGTTTACCAAATTCTGTACAGAAACACACTTCCCTCGAGGCAGCAAGTTTAGCCGAATGACAATGTAACGTTAGGGGAAAAATATGTTCTTATCTCCACAATTAATAACAGCCGTGATTATCAGGAGAGAGGGCACTGTAACAGTTGAATGGGTCTGTCAGTCTTTCTGAGGCACGCTTCCTTTCCTGCATTTCTCTCAACTGGCGCAGTTAAATCAGGTCATCCAAAATAGGCAGCGGGGTTGTGTCACCGTCCAAACCAGACAGCAGGATTGTGTCACTTTCAGGCACCGGCCCAGCACATCACCCAGGCTACAGGCACCTCAGGGCACTATTTGTTGTTCAGAATCCTTTGTTTTGTATTTGTTTAATTAATCAATATCTGTTAGTTGTGAATTCTGAGAAAACATTCTTTTTTTAAAAAAAAATATCTAATACGGGAGCTAGAGGCTGTGCCTGGACTACAACACACCTCTAAGCTCTGGTCCCCTGCATACTAGGGAAGTACTCACTAGCTTCTCTCTGGTCAGCACAGGAGGAGATTCCCCTCCCCTGGAAAGCAGGGCACAGGGAGGGCTGGAGCAAAACCACGGCTCGCCCCAGCGTGGATGGAGTCAGGTCATGGCTGTGTGCACACATGGACTGAGAAACCAGAAGACTTGTGACTTATGGGTTTTCTTACCCTGAGCAAACAGAATCTTAAGCAGACCCCATAAAAAAAATCCTTAGATGACTTCATGTTTTAAACATAATGTTGGGGGGGTTCTCTTTGTTTTCTGGGTTGTTGGGTGATGGAGAGGGAGGTGGCTTTTAGCTACAGCAGTCACTTTTTCAAGCATTATTCTGAAATAAGGAGGACTACAGATTTCCTCTCCTTTTTCAAAAATAATAAATGTCACTTTTCTTTAAATCAATATGAAACTTTATAAAAAAATGTCAACTGCTGTGAGAATTGTCTAAATTATAAAAACTTGGCAATACTGCAGTGTCCCAGTAACATCTTTATGCCTCTGTGTGAAAGCCCCACTAGAAGCTTTCCCATTTATCCGGGACACACATTCACAAGCAATGTATGGGGTGCTCTGCATACAAAATCACATACAAGCCAGTTAGAGACTGGCTCAGAAGTTAAGCCTGAATCATACAGCAATAAACAGATCCCATTGATTTGAAGGCCAGAAGGTATCATCCCACCCAACTGTCTGCATAACCCAGACTACTCACGCATTGTAACTTTCTACTGAGACTCAAAACACCAATGCAGAATCCAAGCGTAATCCTTTCTTCCAGAATTAGCCCAATTAGTCACAGCATCCACTGTGTTGACAAAGAACTTCAACTAAAAAACCATACCACCAGAAAACCACACAAAACACTGAGGCTGAGCAGCTGAACAAAGCTTTAAGCCTTACCGATCCCTTCTTGTTGCAAAGGAGGCCTGATAAACTGTAATAACAATGACAGACAGAAGTAACTGGCCTGAAGAAGCAAAGGTTGTAAATAGGTATCTCTTTGTGTGAAACAGAGCTCTTAAAAGGTCATAGTTTTTATACTCAAGATTTGCTCCTGGCATTATTGCTCTGAATAGCAACAATAATGGTAGTAATGAACGTGAAGGTATGAAAATAGCAGAAAGTTTCTTTTAAAACCACCGAAAAACTGGGAACCTAGAAAGTTTCAGTTTAAAAAAATATGACTACCAAAAAGCCTGGAAGCAGTCAGCCAAGAGATGTGTTATGTGTCTCGCACAAGACAGTACAGGGTACTCGGATTTGCTGGATTCATTCCTTATGGTGGAGGATGCTAACACAAGGCCCTAAGGCCCTTTTTCAGTTGTCAGCAATAGAGTAAAAAAAGAAATATGTACATTATAATCAGCCTCACTGCACTGGCATGAACCTCACCATATGGAAGCATCAAGGAGAACAGCATTTCAAGCTGTGAGTCTAATGTCGTGCACATATTAAATGCAATCTCAGCGTTGACTGATGTAATGTCTTGTTGGCAAGCAAGCAGCTTTGCAATGTAATATTTTCAGAGCCTAAAGCTGAGTAGCACACAGCCTACAAGGATTCTCAGAATCAGGCCTTCATATATAGATTTAGTAATATTAGTTCCTGTGCATCGTTCAATCTAGCTTAATTAGCACAGCCATTTGCTAGCTCGTTTTAAAGACATACAAATCCATTTTAGATCAAAATAGACTGAAATAGCCACACACATTGTTGTGGGAGTCCCAGAAGGCTAATCCATTCGGTAAATCTACATCAGCTCCCGCAGTTTTATGAAGAATTGTGCCAACAGTCATTAAAAATACACTAGCAAGATTGGCAAGATTGAAGGAAGAGATCTCATGCAGTGATAACAGAATCGTTGATAAACTCTGCTGCAAACATCATTAGAAGCATCAGTCTGATATTTATTGGTCTTCGGGATCCAGCAATATTTTCTCCATTGGTGTGTGATGGAAGCATTGAAGAGAAATTAACCCATAAGTTTCCCCCTCCCCCCATCCCCTCTGCCATCGCCTCCACTGGTATTTAGAGGCAGCTACACCACAGACCGTGCTGTTCAGGACTACTGCGTAATCACTGCTTTCAGAGCTGGGCTGTGCGTGTGGATATGACAGTGTCTATTTGCCTCCATTCACAGAAGCAAGGATCTGCCTCTTGTAATTCTCTTTAGTCTCTTACCTTGGTTGTCTGCAAGTTCTTCCTATGGTAGCTCTTTTTTAGAATTAGTAATCGTGACAGACGGCAAAATGTTATCCAGGAAAGACACTGTTTCTAAAATTCACAACACTGTGTTTCTTGCCCCATCATTTTATTATTTTTCATCCAAGTGCCTTGTAAGCGTTCTGTTTGAGTCGTTCTAGCCAGATTTGGTCTTACAGTCTCCTATCAACAAGAAATACTCTTAGGCAGAAGCATTATTTATTCTACTTACTGTTCAGAAATGAGCATAACAGCTTCACTCAGCAGATACACATAAAAAGTCTATACTTGCTTAATATATGCTTTTTTGCACAGTCACTAATTTGATTTAATTTCCCTCCATTGCATGTTTTTCTTCAGTGTGCCTTTTTCCACTACTCCTCTCAACACTCATACTCTTTACCAGTGACTGCTGTCCTACTAACTTCATCCTTTTGTTTGTACTGCAGGAGATGGCACAAAAAGCTGATTTGCCTTGCAAGGAAAATAATTTTTGCATAATCATTGTATTTGTTTATGTTATCTAAACCTTTTTGACATGGGAGTTGATGTTCACTTGGAAAAACTAGTGGTAATCTAGTTTCAGTGATAAGCTAGTGACCATAAAAAAAACCCATCCACTTCCAAATATCTGTATCAGTTGCACAGCATCCAAAGCTGTTACTTTTCTTAGCATCAGACCTTGGGAGTTTTCAGTTGATCATTTCTAAAGGAGATGAAGCTTATGAGATCATGATCTCGGTCCATCTACCATTCCCTTACTTAACTTTTAAGCTCAGTGGCCAGTTTCAAACCTGAGGGGTACAGGACTCAAAGAAATAAAGTTCCTCCAAGCTTCATGAAAATTGAACACTGAGCTGACAGGTCAAAATAAGAGCTGTCACTTCCAACTCAATCCCTTATTAATGCTAAAAATCAACTCACTGCTGAAGAGACAGCGTACATATACTAAAGAGCTAATCAGCCTGCTGCTAATGGTGCAATTTGTTTTCACTGGCCTTAAGGACAGATGAAGGATTGAGCCTTCAATAAAAAATGTTTAAGTTAAAAGTGAAAATGCTTTCAGAATAGTATGGCAATCAAAACAGGCATCAGTGATGAAGACCTCAGTCAGGTTTTCCATGAACTGCTTTATCAACACGTGCACTTTCCTAAGGGAATTGTTTCATTTAATTTTTTCCCTTATAGTCATACCTCACGGATCCTAACTTGGATCATAACCATCTTATTGAACCTAACTCTCACTGTCTGCTAAATCTGAGCATCAAATTAAGCAAGAGCTTAGTTCCACTTAAGCCAGAGAAAGGACCCAGGTAACCAGCAGATAACTCAGTGTGAAACCACATCAAACTCTAGTAGGTCAACAGGGTTTGTTCAGTGAGTGGCAGCACATGCAAGAAGCCAAGTCATGAGCTCTTTTTAGACAAACAAAACCAAGACACCATGAAGAAACTATAGACCTCCTGTAACTTTTCGGTTATGGCAAATGGGCGTTGTTTCTCCAGTAACCACATAACCTCTTCATATCCATGCTACTCAGCCCGCGCTTGCAGTTATGTGTATTAAATTTTTGCAGAGTGGGAAAATCCATGAATCCTGCACTCAGTGACCAGATGCTTATTCTCTCTCTCATACCCTGCCACAGCTGTTCTCTCTTTCCTTCAGATCTACAGTTTCATATTCCCTTGTGTTGTCTCCTAGGAGTGATGCCTACTTTCGTTGCATGCCAATAGCTTTCTGAGGAAATCAGAGAGATCCCTATGCAATTCCTTTTCCTCACTCACTTTCTCTTTTTATTTCCCTTTTCCCTTCTTGTGTTAGGAAAAGGCAAACTATTACTGATCCCCAAAAACTGTGGTCTGTAGTAAACTCCATGCTATCGTCAGTGATACTTCTGTCAGCTATTCCATGAAGCCGTAGGGGCAAACACTTATCCTGGGACTCAATATGGAACTATTACAGTAGAAAAGGAAGATTTTCTCCCTCCTATCCTAAGATGCTGACAAAAGGTACAGCACTGTTAAGAGAGACTGTAAGGCTCTCTTCCGCCCTTGCCAAAAAATCCTTACTTTGATTGCAGAGTAGCCTCTTCCAGTACCATTAACAAGAAGTAATAAGAGAAAGGCTTAGCGAGCGGCAAATACTTCTGGAGACAGAATGAGTGAATCATTATGCCCAAGAGACAGCAAAGTTATGATCTTCCCAAAGACTGCAAGTAGGAGAACCTCAGGGACTAGAGGAAAATATTTCTTTGAAAACTAGGATTTATGAAATTGAACCTCCATGCAAACTTGAGGTTGGGTGGGGGAGGGGGGAGAGGAAGCTGTTCATTGACAGCTCCTCAGAAAACAAAATACAGGTTTCATTTTGCAAACAGAACTGTGACTCAAACTGCATTTTTTGTATTCCCATTTATATTTGACACTCAAAAAATCAGATAAAGTAGAGATCAGGGAATTTGTCCATCTTCTGGCAGCTCACAGATCTGCAGATGCATTATAGTACAGTGAGTCCAAGCCAGAAAAGCAAAAAAAAAACCCACCTTACCCTCACAGCCTGATGATTTTCTTTATGACATCATTTCATGGTCCCCAATTCAGTTTTAGCCTGAAGAAATGAAAAGTCCAGAATTGCAAAATGATTATGAAAAGTTAATTCTTGCCTTCCCATCCAAGAATAAATACAATGAAGAAAAATAAACAGATATTTGTGGGTTGAGACCCTCATCCAAAGCCCAGTGAAATCCTTGGGAATCCTTCCAGTGACCTCCACAGGCTTTCAATCAGGTCTTATATTATGAGTGATGTTTTAAAATTAATTCTAAATTAAGAGCCAAACATCACTGGTATTTAATTTGTTGCCAGAAGCCACACAATAGACCTTTGAAACAAAACTCTTAAAATGCATAGAAATTCAGATGAAATGACTCACCAATGCTGAACAAATAAGGCGCAACCACACCTCCTTCTGCTCTTCAACTCCATTTAAGACACTATTTTCTCTGTGTTTGGTAATGTATCAAAACATTTCAATTTTAATTGTAGATTATGGTTGGCAGATGACAGAATTATGATAACCGGTGACTGGTCAGACAGTGCTTTCCCTGTCTGGGGACACTTCCATCAAAATCTGAGTATTTATTCAGAACAGGACTGTAACCCCTTTCTCTAATAAAGCTGAGACTGTCTGGAAGTTCTGTCTTACTAAGAAGGGTATCAGCAGCAGATGGAATAGGAAAGCAGGGGGGAGCTAATCCCTGTTATTTATTTTGAATAAAAATAACATATGATGTGTCAGGTGCCAGCAATCTGCACAGTGAGAACAAAGAGAGTTCCTGCCCCAAAGGTGTAAGAATCTGAAAGACAGACTCAAACATGTTGGTCTCCGAGCACTAGAACTCAGGAAATCAGGTTTCCTACAGGTTTGTGTCTCATGCCTGAATTTCCCAACATCTGTTGTAGGGCTAAGAGCATCACATTATGCTCTAACTCACTTTGGGAGAGCTTTTGGAGCAGCACCCTTTCTTGGGGATGCTTGTAGGGCCTAGCTGCTTATGCTCACAAAATGTGTAGTAACTTAATAGGACCAAAGCGTTTACTTCTCTAACAGGGATGACTAAATCTGATCAGTGGATTTAACAAAAATGTTACACAAAATCCACATCTAAAATGGGATTTCATAAGCTACACTTCCTCATGAAAGCAGCAAGAACTGCAGAGACAAGCCTGAAACAAAACCTTGGATCTCAGCACCACGATCTAAACTAAACACTTCTGACACACACCTCTTCTGTTCTGCAGAACAAATCCCAGATCCACACCTGCTCCGTTTTGAGAAACTTTAAACCAGACTTTGAGGTTTAACTCCCATATTACTGAAATGAAACACGTTTCTAAAATTAAATGTTTTTCTTTAAACAAAGCAACCAAAATTTGCACTTGACATTTACAAGACAGTATCAAGAAGATGCATCATTGACATCACTCCTTTTAGCACCTCTTTAAATATCCTGGTCGAAGGACAAGCTCCACTTGCCACAGTGAGTCAACAGAACAGGCTCAAGAAAATTTATACAGGATTTTATCTGACCAACACAAAATCAACAAAAAAAACTCTGCATCATTGTGGTTGGTCATGATTGATCCTGCCACGTTATTACAAACAAAGCATTTGCTCGAAGCATTTGTTTGCTTTCCTTTTGCCTGGGGGAATCTGGGATGGGTGAATGCCACAGAACTTAATGGAAACTTTTAATGCAGAAAGGCCACAAGATCAGATTATATTTCTTGGGTGAACTGGTTTGCTTTTTCGTTAGATCCATTTGTTTTCTATTGTTGGGTCATAAGATCAAGTCTATGGTTTTAAAGCAATGCCTAGTTCTGTCTGAACGGTTCTGGAAAAAGAAAGAAAAGTTGACACCAGCGGACAAAGATTAAAAGGTTCTACCTAAGCAGCGGGCTGCTTTTTCTGTTCACATCCAAAAAGTCATTCTTCAGCCCAGTTATGCAATCACACAGTTACTTCATTTTTGATCTTTGGTTACAGCCACGTTTCTTGAAAGCTGCCCAGAAAACCTGGCTGGGACTCAGGTAAAGAAAGGGAGATTGACTGATGAAGTGAACGAAGGAGGCCAGTTCAAAGCAGAAGCCCTTGAGCTCCAAGCAGCATGGAAAAAAGAAGAAGAAATGAAAGGATGGATTAAAAATACCCACAAGTAAATATATATAAAAAAAAAAAAGGTGAACGGATGTGTGTTCCTCAGTGTTGCTTGTGAGAAGGAATTTGTTTCCAGAAGGATAAGAGGACAGCTCACTTTTGCCACAGGTGAGGAAAAGGTGGGAGAAGGAGCAGGGCTAGGACAGAGAGCCAAGGGGAGAGCCCAGCACTTTTCCCATTGACAGCGAGGAGGACAGGGGGAGGGAATGAGATGAGATGAGGGAGCAGTGACTCCTGCTGTTGGGAAGGTACACACTCCTGAGCAGTGTCCACCATCCCCAGCAAAACCGACCCTCCCTCAGCAGCAGCGGTAGCAGACACTTGGGCTTTCTGTAGCACCAATACAGGTATATGAGTACCAGTATAATAAGTTTGCGGATCTTGCCAGCTCCTTATTTTGCCTATTTTGGGAACCAGTCCTTGAACACAGAGGAGCTGTGAGGAAACAGCTGTCCTGTGGCCTTGATTTCTTGCAAAATGTGTCCCCTTCTACTTCCAGTAGTGTCCCGGGAGCCCAGACTATTCAGGATTTTGTCTACCGGAGACTGGAGAATTAGCCAAGTTCACAGAAGTCTTCAGTCTCCTGGATTGGGACCTGATCTGAAATGTGAAAGCTGCAAGTGATCACTGAGAAAAACAAAGTGAAGACAGAGCTTTGTCAAGCAGGAATGAAACTGTGGACATAAATATTTTGGTAGAAAGGGATTTTAAATGTCTTTTGAAGAGCAGGCATGAGAGGAAGAAAATTCTCTAGCTATAGGATCAAACCAGCATGCATGAAGATCTAAGGAAAGAACTGTGGATTAAGTCTCTATCTCTTCTTCCAAACCTTCAGCTTTCAGTTTCAAATTTGGGCATACGTGCTTGGATTCCACTTTAAAAAATTAATCACATAGAGGATTGCAAACCTCAGGGCAAACCTCCACTTTCAATAACCAATGCAATTAATAAATATGTTCTTTGTTACCACCAAACTGCTAGAGAATAGATTATGCAGATCTTTAAGTATGATGTGTATCAACATTACTCTACCTCAAATATCTCCTGTTATTAAAAGGAGAAACTAATTTTGATCAGTGACACTGAGTCCTGCTCACAGAGTTTGATTTAGAACTGCTGCTGGAGTCTTGTTTCAGACGACTTTTCTCCCTATAAAATACCAATTCACATACTAATTCATAAAAAGTTATTGCACGGTGAAGAAATGTTGGGGGTGGGGGATCAACAAAATTTTTTTTCATGGTTAAAAGCTGGACTGAGAACATGAACCTGCAGCTCTATATCCTGTAAGGGGAAGAGTAGTAACAAGACCACAATGGCAACTGACCTGCAATAAACAAATGAAGAGATTCTACTCCCAGAGCTGCCAAACTCACTCTTATGAAAAGGGAGGGATAAATACTGTACTAGTTTCACTGCTTCTGTTCAGTGAAGTGATCCATAAAAAATGACCACAGTTTTCTAAACGGGGAAACAAATACAAGCCAAACATTAAAAAAAAAAAAACAAACAAACAAAAAACCCCACAACCCTTCCCTGTCCACATACACTGTTTCCCTGCTCCCCTTTCCAAAACATCAAACAGATCCCAAGGGGGTCATCTCTGTGTTGTTACAAGCAAGCAGCTAGGTCTTGTGACTAACAAATGGACTCTGGGCAGGTTAGAATTGCTAGCGTGATTTAATACACACGTAAAAAGAACAACAAAGATTACACGTGCAGTTGTTGCAATTTGACAGCAGTCTGGGAAGCGATTATAGAAAGCTGTCAGAAGGAGGGGGGGTGGAGAAGGAGAGTGGAACAGAGTTTGGGCTGCTGAGGTAGAGAACTGGTGCTGGAAACACACAAAGTAGAAAAGGCAATGACCCAAAAAAGTACATATCTGATAATCTGAGTATAACAGCCTGAAATCTGTGAAGAGGAGGAAAAGTTTAAGCAACTGGCCTTCCAACTCTCTGCGCGCTCCTAAATTCCCAGTGCCAGGTGAAGCTGTGCAGGGCACCTTCAAGGTGCAGATCTCTGCTCCTTTTGCTATGACATGGGCTGCATGTGGAAACCCATAACCTGCTGCCTGGGAGCTTTACCCTCAGAAGGGCAGGGTTAGATCTGACCCTTCACAGAAGAGTGAAAGTGCAGGTGGTGGGTTAAGCAGGGTGGAGCCAGCTCCCCGCTCTTCATCTCTCAGGATAATCCTCCAGGAGCTGCCCGCACCTTGGCAGCTGCAGGGCCCTGTCCCTTTAAACGGGGCAGATTTATTTTCATGTAAATTCAGCAGAGCTGATGAAAATCAAGTCGAGGTTCCTGCTGAGGGAGGGAGCAAATCAGGAAATCGGGCAGCTCTAGAAGCTCAGCTTGAAGCTGCTGTTAGGGAGCTTGTAATGCTTCAACAGGTATTACACAGACTGGGGATGGCACTGCAGGGGGTTGTCTTACCTCTGACAGCTCCTGGCCCAGAGCACCTACTTTTGAAGTAGCTAAAAACTTCTCCATGTGCTCTGGATACCTTTTTTTAAAAGGCTTCAGCAACATTTTGGTCTTTTCTGTCATTCTGGATTAGAGCTGCATGTTAAAAGTAAGAAGAAAATGTGAGCAGAATTTGTTCAGGCCTGGAAACTTCCCACTCTGACAAGAATTTTGGAATCTGACTGTCTTTTCTACATCTTATTTACTGAATTGTCTGCATGACATTTTTAATAGTGATCTCTGGGGTGAGATACAGGTTGTTCCTTGGTCATTCTACCTATTCAGGAACTTCAGTGCACAATGAATACTGAATACAGCTGCACTTCTGAAATGTATCTTGGATAAGGTTATCTAAATAACTTCATTTGAAGAGTGAATGGACTTTTGTGAGAGGAACTTTCCTAGATAAACGAGAGGGATATTTTTTAACTCAGCGGCTATTTGAAAGGGAGAATTTGAACATTTATTTTATTTTATTGTGGAGAACTACCATGTGATTCCAAAACTAACATCTACAAGCCAGCAGTTAAGCCAATAAAACACCAAAGAATGAGATAGCAAGCATTTAAAAGCCTTTTACGTGTGAAAGGAATCTAATAGGAGAAACATAGTTTATCCATGTATATAATTCTGGTCTTTATATTTGGTGGTTGCTTGCTTAGAAATGTTCAGGCTTAGTGTTGGACACGATAATAAAAACACAAACTGTATTTTCCTATTGCTGAGAAAATAGTTTCTACAGAACCATTACCAGCATTTTGAACTGTATTAACATGAGCTCTATTAATATGCATAACAACACATTTGGACTATTAATTATATACTAACTTTGTTCCGGTGCACTCGACTGGCTTTTGGAAAGTTCTGTTCTGTTCATTAAGGGTAAGGTTTGCTTTTTGCCCTAGAGGCAGTTCCTTAAGCGTGCAACTGCCAGGAATATGCTGTGCTTACTGTGAAATACAGAAAGGAGAGGAACCGCGCTCCTAAATAACTTTCTAACAGCAGCGAGATGTCCTGGAGCACCAGAAAAGTTACAAGAGTGCCGTTGTCTCAAACAGAAAAGATTGCTGCTTCGTCCTGCCGGAAACAAGGACATCTTTCCAGCTTCCACAGTAATTTCATTTTGCACTGACGCAGCACCCTTGCAGGGATCGCGTACGTGATTTTGAATGACAGCTGGCGCCTCTGCTCACTTTGAAGGGGCTCTCTCCATCCCAGCGCTACGAGCCGAAACTCTCTCCCAGCAGAGAGAAGCGCGGCGGCGTTCGCTGGCTACCGGAGTTACGGACGGCTCGCTCAGGGCCCGATTCCAAGTCTCCAGGAGAAAGTGGGAATCTTTCCAGGGACTTCCACGCACTTTCGGTCAGGCCCTGGCCCGTTCACGCACGGCTTTTCCCACCGCGTAGCTGAGCGCAAACCCACAGTCCAAGTCCTCTCGTCCCTTCCCCCCTGGCCCCCCTGGAAGCCCTTTAAACCCTCCTCCTTCTTCCTCAGCCCCCATCTCCTTCACACGGTGCATCTGAATCACGGGCCCCTGCTCCCCTGGGTACAGGCCCGCGCCCCGGCCCCGGGACACGACGTGCCTGCAGCTCGCCCGGCAATACGCAGCGTTTCCGAGACGTTTCGGGCGGGGTCCGCCCCCGGGGCCGGGGAGCGCGGAAAGCAAGGCAGCCCCGCCGGAGAGCCGCCGGCACCTCACCCCCGCGCCTGTCCTGGGGGTGGCGGGGTACCGCGGGTCCCCTCCTGCGGCGTTACGGAGGGCTGGCGGCCGGGAGGGAGCGCCGCCAGACCCCTGCCCGCCTCCTCCTGCCCCGCCGGCGGCCGCCGCCGAGCCCCACGGAGCGCCCCCCTCCAGCCGCCGCGCCCCTCGGTGTCGTCGTCCGTCCGTGTCCCCCCCGCCCCCGCCGCGCCGGGCACCGCGTCCCGGGTGACCGTTAGTCGGTCCGCCCCGTACCTGAGAAGTCGGCGAGAGCCGCGACCTCCGCGCTGCACACGAAGATCACGCAGGAGAGGAGGCGGAGGAGCCTCCCGGGCTCTACCTGTCTCCGGCGTAGGTGCTGCCCCGCATCCCCGTCCCTCATGGTGCGGGAGAGGGCAGCTCGGGGCGGGAGG
>VZSZ01009678.1:293214-363970 GCA_013398815.1 Ibidorhyncha struthersii
GGGGCGGGGGGGTGGCCGGCCGGCCGGCCGGCCGGCATGCCGGGCGGGGCGGTGCGCTCCTGAGGTAAAGGCGTGCTCCGCCGGCGCAGCAGGGGCTGGAGCGGCTCCCCGGGGAGGCCGGAGACGTCTCCGTGTCCCCAGAGCGACGTCGTGGGGATGACGATGATGATGGCGATGGCGATGGCGATGCTGCTGCTGTTATTATACCGTGGGCCCGCCGCAGAGCCCGGGCGGCAGCGGCGGCGTGTCCAGGCCCTGGCGGGAGAGTGAGGGGGGCGGCTCGTAGCGTGTCACCGGCCAGGCCTGCGGCTCCCCGGGTGAAACTCTGTCATTGCAGGTCTGGAGACCTTCGTCTCCGTTGCTAAGACGCTGCCGTCGCCTGAAATATACGATGTCGTGGAGGGATACGTAAAAATTTCCATGGAGTGTGCCGAAATATTCAAACTTCTGGATGGGGAAAGGAAGCCTGAAAGTGAGGTAAGTTGGCTGTGGGTGTTGCAGTTAAATGACTGGCAGCGTGCGTCCTGACTGGGAGAGGAACTGCTGAAGAAATTATTTTTGGCATAAATAGCTCTGATAATTTGGTATGGGTTTTGTTGTTTTTTTTTCGGTTTTGTTTTGTTTTTTTTTTTTTCTTCTGGAAGTCACAGTGGCGGAAGCACTGATCAAGTGGGGAATGTCCTTTTCAGTGCAAAGATGTTCCTGGATTTAATGATACACACGATCAGTAGTTTTGCCCAAATCAAGCTGTTAAAGTTCTTTAAATGTTATCAAAAGACAATTTATGAAATAAGGGGGTCAACAGAAGCAGTTATGCAAAGAAAAAAAAAATAGTCCGGTGAAAGCAATTGTTTTTAGATAACTAGAGATGTCCCTGACATGTCAGTGTTTCTAGGAAGCCACAGGTAAAGCTGACCTCATTTTTCTCATTTGAGCTGGACCCAATTTTTCCTCATCAGAATATAATGAATGAACTAAAGAATTATAGAACTCTTTTCACTGTGTATGCTGTGGCAGCATTATTAACTTAAATCTGCTTACAACATAAAATTGGATAGTGTTCTTTTTAACCTCCACTTGTTGGTCTTTGCATTAGATTATCACTTTTGTCTGTGTGATGATGACCTGTGTCATGTTCAGTGACACAGTGTTCTTGCTTTCTGCAAGATTCTTTTACCAATAGAGGCTAGTACTTGTAATGAGTACAGCCCCAGTGCTGTGTGGGCTCTGGACTTATCTAGAAGGAGTTATTTGCAAGACTGGAGCAGCTCAGCTGGTTTTCCTCAGCGTGTTTCATTGTGCGCTTACTAGTAGTTGTCTCTTAAAGCCTTGGCCTCCAGCTTGAAAAGGGCCTTCAAGATCCATCAGCCTGTGCTGAGGTTTGCACTGCAGTTGGTGTTTGCATCCCCAGAAGGGGCTGTTGTGCGTACAGAGGTGAATCATGCATGTAGGTCTCAATTCATGTGTGAGGAGAGACCCTTTTTCACATTCAGTTTTGTTTGTCCAGGCCTTGAGTCAGCACATTGGCTTGGGCTTCCAGTGGAGGTTGTTCTTCCCTACTACTGAATTTCATGAGTTTAGCAACTGAAAAAAAGAGGAGTTGGCTGATCTCCTGTGGTTCTCCAGTCTTTCATATAGTATTTGTATAGGGGATTCTATGAAAAGTCACACTCTCAGAACTAATCCTTTAGAAGAGGAAGTATTAATTTGGGAGAGAATTCAGAATTTAACTTCCACTTCATATGTGAAAGCTTTCCTCTCGTGGGGTTTCTTTTTTTTTTTTTTAATGGTGTTTGTTACTGTTTGCTCAGCTAATGATTTTAAGCCGTACCTGATATTGGCAGGTATTAACATATCTCTATTATCTTATAGATGCTATTAATCTTTCAAGCTCTAGAGGCCATTTTACTGAGGACAGCCAGTGACCTTTCCCATTTTTCTGTTGTGGGAATGAACATAGTCAAAAAGTTGATCCATTCCTACATGAGATTGGTCTATGCTGCTTTGTATTCTGAAAATCACAGGTAAGTCTTCTCAGTACTGTTGTGGAGGTCTCTTTCAGTTGCTCTGAATTGATCCTGAGGGGCAGTCTGGGTCTTGCACATGTGTACAAGATGTTGCAAAGTTCAGCGTGACTTATTGCTAATAACCCACCTTTATTTAATGATACGTTCCACATTTCATGAAATAATTGCAAGTGGAGTCCTTGCAAGGTAGGAGCTCTGATATAATACACAATCTAATGCTATATGATACTTTCCTGAGGCTGTAGCTTTCATCAGCTCTGCCTGTCCTAGTGAGAGGTAAAGTGGATGGTATCTTGAGTCCTATTATTTTAATGCTACTTGGTTTGTGAAGTGAAATGTGCTGCGTGGAAGAGAGCGGAACAGGCTGTCTTGTAGTTCACAGAGGCTGAGCAGTCTGTGTTGTGATGGCAAAAAGAGCTGCTTGTATTTTATTTCACTGTATTTTTTGTAGTCAGATTTCCATGTTTATAATAGATTTTTTTCTTTCAGACTGGCTTTTCCTGTCTCTTAAATCTAAGGCCATTTTAGGCTGATTGAAGCACTCGTGTTTCTAGTCCAGTCTAAACAGTTTCTCATGCTCTGTGGACAGGATGAGAGAAGTCCAAGTGCCAGAGACATTTTAATACAAACCTGGGAGGAAGAGGAAGGGAGAGGGGAAAACAGAGGCTGTAAATGACTTGTCCAAGGCCAGTGAGTTGTCTTTTGGTCTTTGGAGAGGCCAAAATTAGAAAAACATTTTCTGCTTTCGAGTTCATGGACACGACCACACCCTGCACCACTCAGTTGATCTTAATGTACATAGAATCCCAAATGTGGGTGGATAGGTATATTGTAAATAAATTTTGAAACTGTGCAAGATCTACGCTTCTTATTAGCCTTTAAAGATTACAGCTCTTGGAGAAATCCTTCTAGAACCTGCATAGAGGAGGCTGCAGATTTCTGATGGTATTCTGATGGTATATTCTCTGCTTTTTCAGTGCTACCTCTTTGATGTGCAAAGGGATTTTATTGTGGTGGTATCTTTAGATGGGATCTGTGCTTTAATCCCATGGCTTTCTTACAGATTGTCCATGAATGAAATGGGATGGACAGATTCCCAAACCCTTAATAGGTAGTGGATATTCAGATGATGGAGGTCTGCAGGCTTGTATCTGATGGCCTGGTCATGTTCCCATTGAAATAAATGGCAAACTCCCACGAATTTAGGAGTTCTTAATTTTTGGCATTTTATTCATTTTATCCTACTTTATAAAGTGAATAGCCAGCCTCTCTTTACTGCTTAATTTTGGGAAAGAATATAAATAGGCATTCCCTTTTCCCTTCTTCCCTCTCCCTCCTTCCCAGTTGCCATTATCACTGCCTAAAATAATGGGTTTAGTTGTTTTAACTTATATTCTATTTTCTCAGGCAAATTTTCCCAGTGGTCGGTGAGTAAGAATCAAAACTGAGTGTAGATCTTGGGATTTACTTCATGACAAGACCATGCTGCATACTTAAACTGAAGAAAACTTCTGTCATTCAGCTAAAACACAAAAAACATGGTCTTAACTTTGGCCTACGCTCTGTAGGCATCGGCTGTGACTCCTATGGACCTGCTTGTGGCAGTGAAGCGCATAAGTGTTTGCAGGACTGGGAGGTCTGTCCAAGAAATGTGCTTGTACAAAGAGGCTGTTCACAAAGAAGATGGAAATTTTTGTGAATAACGGAATAATCTGTGTTTGGCCTGAATCTGTATTGTGATGGTCATTAAAATGGTTGGTTACGTATTCAGCTAAAGCTCACATCAACTGCAGCATGACTTGGGGATACTTTCCTAACGGCTATCTTGATTGCATATGTTGGGACTGACTCAGAACTGGTTCATGCCTGAAACTTCTGAAGGCTTGGGTGGATGATGGAGGTGAAGTGGGATAATTTCTTTTACAGGAAAAAGGTCTGTCTTTAAATTTTAGTCTCCTGATTTGGTTGGTTGTATAACTGTCATCCTGGAAATAACCTGCAGGTTTTCCTTTGCCTTTCATTTTAGGATGAGTCGAGTGTGCCTTACCCTTTTATCAGCAATGGTGGCTCAAGGGCCAGATTCAGCAAGGGATGTGTATAGCCATTTTGATTTCAATAATAAGTTTCTGCCTGGATTATTGAAAAAAAGATGTAAGAAGGTAAATTAAACTGCTGTGTGCCATGAAATGCTGTGCCATGGCTCCATCTGTTTTCCTCTGCCAAATATTTAAAATTAAGCTGTTGCCAAAGTCTCTTTGCTGTATTTTTGTCTGCAAGAACTTAACTCTTCCTTCCTGTCCTGTGTCAGGCTGACATGCTTCTTGATTGTTTCTAATTGGCAGCAGAACTGATCTATGGGGCAGGAGCTTTCCATCTGCTTATGTAGGAAATCCCCAGGGGATGTTTCTGAGTATCTGCGATAGTGGGAAAGCTGGCCTGCACCCTCGAGGTATAGCTTACTTCATTTTCCATCCCGTGCTGGTCTTTCTCATCTTGTTGGGTGCAGACCTCCTCAGGATAACCTTGTTTTTACACTGCTTTATAGAATTTACTGCAAAACTTCAAAGTGCCTTGTCTGTTTCTAATAGCTGTGGTGAAATATAAATGTATAGTTTCTGTGGGCTGCCCTTTTAATGTCTAAAATGGAGTGAAAATGATGGTAAACTTCTGAAAGCTATTTAGTGATCTGTTTGGGAAGAGCTCGTTCTTTTTTCCAGTGCATGGATTGCAGTTTGGCCCACTGAAATAAATGGAGTTTTTTTTCAGTTGTAGAAATGGAGAGAGGATTTTGCCCAGTACTAGTACAGTCAGAATAATTGCATTTGAAAATATGATTAGGAGGTTTAAACAATCCCTTGGCGGAAATCCTTAAAGGAGGATATGGAAGTGAGTAGAAAAAGTCGCTCCTCTTTTTCCAAAAGGAACTTCCTCTCCATTTGCTAAAAATAATCAGGGTTAACCTGAACCAGCGTTTCAGAACAAGAATATTTATATTTCATTCCAAATAGAAGTGTATAATAAATCCAATACTATTTTCAATGCTGATAGATTGTTTCTGGTTTTTAAAGATGACTTGCAGAACTTGTACGTTTGTGTTGGGTTTGTGCTGTCTGTGGTGACAAATGAGACTGTAAAAGGTGGTGGTGGGGAGAAAGGTGTGTGTTTGTATTTTGCCTTTTATTTGATTGCTTTATATATAAACAATTTTGGGAATGTCATTCTTCATGGGTTTTGACCTTACTGCAGAAGTTGTCTTTAGGAGTGCCTCCACGCCTTAAATTAAAATGCTTGGACGTAGGTAGTCTTATGAACACAAGCTTATTAGATATGCAAGTAAGGTACAAGGAAAAAAATTTCCAGAAACGAATTGAAGATCTTACTCTCGCTCAGCTTTCAGTGAAATTGTTATGTCACAACTGGCTATCAGACGTGATTTTTTTAATACAAAAATATCAGGCCCAAATCTTACAGCAAAATCACATTTCTTTATTTCTTTCAACCGTTTCATGAGTCATTTCTGTCTTCTGTTTAGCCTAGTCAGTATCTTCTTTCGGGCATTTTTACATGAAACTTAATTTTGCACAGTAAATTTCAAAAAATTACAAATCATGTTCATATCCTATGATCCTTTTCTAGGCAAAGCTTTCATTACTTCCACCGTGCCTGAATCTGTATTTTTATAACATATTAGCCCCGGTTTTAAGAGCTTTCTTTTTTTTTAGCCAGTCTTAGTTGCATGACCCAGGTAGCTGCATGAGCAGCTGTGATAGCTGAGGGATGGGAGTAATGCACCCAGCTCCAAAATGGTGACGAGCAGCAGGGGTCCCCAAGACTGGCACTGCTCTGGAAGCCTGTATAGTAAGAAACTGTAGCAGCACTACTGCCTTTACCGTTCTTGGGTATTTTTGTGAATTCACCAGTGTATCAAGTAGTGTAGAAGTGCGGATGTTCAGTGATGTGTGTACAAGGGTATGGCATGAAAGTATGGTTATCATTTTCTTCTTTTTTATTTATGGCCTGTCTCTTATATTGAGAATTGAAAAATATGTGAACTAGGACACCTTCCTTTTTGATGTTAACTTTAACAGACTGTGATCTGCTTAACACAAGTTTTTCAAATGAATGTACTGTGGATGTATTGCATATAAATACATGTATATGGCTATATGCAACATGTTTAATTTACTTGTTTATAGCACTTATAATGATAATCAATTGTTGCGGTATTAATTTTGCAGTTGTGTACAATCTGTATGCTAACAGTGCCTTTTGTCTTTTCTAGGGGAGAACTGATGTCCGTATGGCTTATATTCAGTTTGCTCTCTCCTTTTTAATTGCTGGTGACAATGCAATCTTGACACAGGTGCTGGAATTAAAAGGTACTTCACCATTGCTTGGGGTTTTTTGTTGTTTTTTTTAAGACAGGCTCTTTTATAAGTGATAAGAAATATGAGCTAATTTGAAACATGAACCAGTTAAACAGCACTAATAAGATGCAAAATACATATTTTTAATCTTATTAGCTGAAAAGCTCTAAACAACTTCAATATTCTAGTGAGTGTCTCTTCTGCTTGCGAATAATGTTTGCAAAAACTGTGCAAAAATGGGAAGCCCTTGGTGGCACAGATGTAAAAAAGGTAAATATAATATAACTTTGAGGTCATAGATTCAATAAGCAGAAAAAAACTTCATGGCCTCCAGCCTTGGTCATAACACAGTAGTAGTAGATATGTTGCGTGAAACAATATTTTTAAAGTGTTAAAGACTGTGCATACTTTAGTATCCTTTCTGTTCTCATGCAGGACAACTGTTGTGTACTCCATTAGACTGTTTTTTGTCAATGATTCAGGAGACCAGTGTAATGTGCTTTGCATCCTTTGTGGAGGCGTTCCACGGGAGTGCAGTCCAGGAGTATGTTACAGCCATGTCTCTTAGAGAAGGGTGTCAAACTGGACTGACAAAAAAGAGGATCCACAAAGTTGAATCTTACATATGCTTGATTAATACCGATCCCTTATGTGCTGAAGATAATGTAAAACTTATGTTAACATTAGTGATTTGAAATCTACTGCTGATATTTTTCAATTTGTGAATTGCGACCCTTGGTAAGGCTATGAAAGAATTCACAAAGGATCTAGAAATAGTCTAAAAAAAAAAAAAAAAGTAAGTCATAGCTGGCAGCAATTAATTTCTTCTATGGTGAAGGAGTGGGAGCAGGCCATAACTATTTCCTTCTAATGTTCATGCTACCCTGGAGGCTGCTGATTTCCTTTAATTGCTTGCACTTGTTCAGTTCTTTTAGAGCAGGGAATGGCAGTGCGCACCTAGACCCAGTCAGCACAGCTGGCTTTCATTCCCCTGTAAGATACTGAAGTTCTCTGTAAACTGAAGTTCTTTAATTTTGTGATGCACAGGTGAGACAAAAGATGATGCATGTGGTTGAAGATGTAACTTCCCAACATTTGAGAATCACTCAGTGAAACAATTGTGAGTCCTTTAGTGGAACGGATAGGCATTTACTCAAGCTTAAATACTGCATAGCATATAAGGGCCCAAAATATATTTGAAGTTGACAGATGCTGTTGCAATAAGTGTTAATAACCAAGTTGGCAAATTAGCTAGTTAAGATGAGAATGGGTTTAGCAGCATTACTTGTTCATGACTTTAGTTACAGACAGATTATCTGTCTGAACTCTGATTGCAGCCATTTGGTTCATCCTTAGATATAACACCAAGGTAAATAATATGACATTGAATAGAAATGGGTATGAATTCCCCGAAGCATTTTAGTATGAAAATAGCTTTCACATTTTCACTTAACATTTGAAATGTCTTCTTAGATTTCATTCCAGATATTCTTCGCTCTGAAATAAAGGAAGACAAAGCTTCTACTGTCAATCTCCTACTTTCCACACTGAGAACTAAGGTATGATATGCCCTTTAACTGTGTTGTCTCTTGTTTGCTGTTTTCTTTGCTGCTGGAAACAGTTTTGCAGTAATTTCTCATAAAATGTACAGCTCGCAGTTGGCACTGTGTTGCTGCTGAAAGTTTGTCAGTGCATCTATTACTGATAATATTGAAGGTTAATAGCTTTGCTGTATTACTGTTTCAGGACTGAAGCTTTTTATGCTTTCCCAATGCCCTCTTTTAAATGAAGTCATTGCATAGCTTGTACTTGGATGCTAATTTCAGCTCATCTTTAGAGTGTGGTGTCCAACAGATTCCCAAAGTTTCAAGGGTTGCAATTGCATCAGTGTCAAGCCTGAAGGTCAGAAGAACTGGAGTCATTGTGTCCAGTGATATTGACAGTAAGATTGGTCCTTTGATTAGAGTGTCTAATGCCAAAATGGAGAGTTCAGCTAGATTTGACTAGCTCAGTTATCTCTGAACTAGGTAGTGATGTACAATCTTCTTTCCAGGAGAAAAAGGATTTTGTGTGGTTTTAGTATGGGGACTGTGCCATGAAACGGGTTTCTAGGAGCTGTCTAGTTGCAGCTGAAGGGTGTGGGGTAGTGTTTCCCAACCAGTCTTGGCAGGGCTTTGCTGGGGCCACATCCTGTGGTCCTGGTTAGCTGGTCTTTGGACTTGCTTACTGTTAATATGGCAAAGTTTCTGCTGCAGGAGATAAATTCAGTCAGAGGTATTTCTTGGTGGGGTAGAGGAAAAGGTAAGTTTTATCATCAAATTGTCTTCCCAAAATCGGAGAAGTTTTTGTGAAAAAGAAAGGGTACATACCACCTGCTGTCAAAAAGTACTGTTGGAGAGGTAAGTCTGCTTCTCTTTGAAGTTGTTCTTTCTGATTCTCTCATGGCAGACAGAAATAACCTCGTGATATAGCAGGGTTGAGACAGAAAACTTCAAAGCAGGAATTGCTGAAAAGTGTGAGAGTTGGTTTAGTCTCGACTGCCTTTCCTGTGATCTGTTGTTCCTTAGCTTCTGACCATGGCAGTAACTCTTTTGCTGTGGTGCACCAGCTTATGGCTGCTGTGGGTACAGCAACTGCACCAGAGTTTTATTTTATTTCTATAAAAATGTTTTTAAAAGTGTTTTTAGTTCCAGTATCAATGATTTTTGAATCTCTGTTTTGAATTACTGTAGTGATATTGCACAAGCTGTTGTATGACCAGTTGAAAGAATGAAGAAACTATAGTTTCAAATTTGGAGTGCAACCATGAAAGCCTGCCTCAGACTCATGCTTTTCACAACTGACAATTTAAATTCAAAAGTATTCTTTCATCTTTCTATTGCAATAACTCTGGTAGAAGAAGAAGGATAAAAAAGCTAGCATTTAAATGTAAAATAAACATCCTTGAAGCTTTGTTTTCTAAATGAAGATTTTCTCATGTGGGAATCATACATTATGTACTGTTACGGTATTGATGAAACCTAACACACTGTATGACTCTTCAGTTTAGCAAGGAAAATGAGAATTAAAAAAAATGAGGACTGGAGAAAACAGTAGGAAAACTTTTGAGAATTTCCTCCACTGTGTTTTCCCTCTCGTTAAAACTTTATTTGTAGCAGGTTCTACCATCTCTTCGGCAGGTTTCCATGATCCTAGTCTGTGGCTGTGCTCTTTAGTTGAAGTCTATCCTGTTCAGCACATGCAGTCTTTGCAGAAGTTGGTGTAGAGTCCTATGGCTTCAACCATATGAAGATGGGAGCAGGAGCGTGTGAAAGAAGTGTTAACAGGACAGGCAGAACCTTTTGTCTGCTGGACTGAGGAGAGCAAGCTGTGTGTGTACTAGAAGAATGAAGTGTGTTGCTAATTTGCCATTATTTTGTGGTAACTTGCCATAAATAGAAGAGTTGTATGTTCATTTTTTTTCTCATTGTTTTCAGGTGGTTCAAAATAAAAGTATCACCAAAACACAGAAGGTGCGCTTTTTTACTGCAGAAGTGTTGATTCACATCGCTTCACTTTACCGGTGGAATGGGATTACTGATGTCAGCCCTGGGGATTTAAAGGTCTAGTAATTTATTTCTTTGTAACTCCTAGTCCTTATCCTGCTCCGCCACCCCGCCTACCTGGCAGCCCACAGGTTTTGAAATAGCTCCCAGTTACTCTTGCCTTAATGAGTAAGAGTAAAAGACTTAGAAGAGGGGTCTGCTGGGGCTAGTTAAAAAGAAACCCTGACTTTCTGCTGCTTCTCACCGCTCAAGGAAGAGGGTTTGTTTCCCCTCCCTGATTTACCAGAACTGCAGTGCAGATCTGTTAACCAGGGAGAGATGGGGCTTCTGGGTGTGAGTACTGTATTCCATTGCCTAGACACATTTGTGTCTCTATAGGAGGATATATCGGAAGCAGTGTTCTTACTGCATGCTTCATACCCATCCTGCATGCTGATCTGATATGAGAGCTAAAGTCCCAAGATGGTTGCCAGACTTTTCAGCTTGCATTGTCTGAGAGGCTGGCAGGGTTTTTGAGGGCTAAGCTGTGACTGATGCTACTGGTCCATGAAATCACATTCCTAAATTCATAGATGAGGCAAGGATCAGGGCTGCAGCTGGTGTGTGTGTGTTAGTACTGCAGATGTTTTGTCATCTTCTCTTCATAAATAAGTTACTTTTTTGCTTTTTTATTTTTCTTAATCATGTAATCTCTGTTTTCCCCCCTTGCACTGTGGGAATATCTAAGGCATGGCTGTAAACCCAGTGCAAACCATGCAAACCAAGACTTCTATGCTTCCACTGGGTTTTGGCTGCAGATTTTTCATTTTTGTGTTAACGCTTGATCTTTAGAAGCCAAACCATTCTTCTTCAAAACTTCTAACAGTGAACAACTGCCGCCTTATCCTTCCTCTACTGGATGTTGATGGCTGTGGCATTCCAATCCTGATATTTTGTAAACTCTCCTCCTTTTGGAGATGTTTCTAGTAGATGTCTGGTTGGAGCTATGCAAATATATGACCCTATTCATAAACACGCATTTTGGTTTTGAATAATTTTAAATTCTTACAATTCCGTGCAGTCCTTGTGAGTCACGTGGTTTGTGATTTCCCAACCACAATTGTCAAGAGACTTCTCATTTGTAGGGATCTTATGTTGTGCTGGATGTAAAAGGTTAATGGAATCTGAATTCACCTTTTTCAAGTTTTTGCTTGACATGGGTATTTTGTCACCCCTTCCATTTTTGTATGGTGACTGTAATAACATTGATGCCCCACATTTCCCTGAAGCATTGGCATATTCAGTGCATTGTTAGTTATCTGTCTTTCTTGCCCTGTATTAAAGTTGTTCCGTCTTCTCCCAAATTGGCCCAAAAAACATAAACATGCTTGTTTCACATGCTTTGTGCTGAAGGTTTCAGTGATTTTTTTTTTTTTTTTTTTTTGGCTTTCTGAACTTTCTCATAGTGAACCTGGTCTGCAAGGTTGAATGTTGGTTATTTCAGATTAAATATTAGGTCCTTGACTTCACAGTCCCAGGATGGCCTTGCCCAATTTATGGAGGTTTTCTATCACTACTTTTCTTTAGCTTGACTTTTCTCTGACTTCTTTGCAAAAAGCCCTAAGTCAGTAATGCTCTGCAGATAGCCCACATGTACCTAAATTTGGGAGGTTTGCTTTCCTTGAAACAAAAAATATTGTAATATTTGATGTGTTTAGTACAGAAACTGAAATTTGTCTTGTTAATCTGAACAAAAGCCAAACTATCGTTTAGCATTTCTGTATCAAAGGAGCTTCCTAAAATTCATAGAAGAGTGACACGGATGTAAGATTTTTTTTACGTGATACCAAAAATCAGATGCATTTTTTACACCTTTTTGTAGGTGACTCAAGGTTCTGAAGAGGTTGGAAAGGTGATGGTACGGGAACTTGTTCATAATTTCTTAATGGATGTCTGCTGCTCTCTGAAACATGGCATAACTTTCTATGATCCAAGTCTTGGAACTTCTGGCAAGTAAGTCATGAGACAGCTGAGCTTGTTTGTGTGCTTTGTGCTGGGAACAAGAGAGACTGCACTAGTTATCTTGTCTGCCCTTCCAGGCCTTTGCCAGTAACTTCACTGAATTCTGCTTCCGTCTCTCTCTCTTATGTGGCAGAAGAAATAAATACGTTGGGTTTTTTGTTGTTTTTGTTTTTAACTTCCCAAGATCAAACTATTGGATTTTCTTATACCTCTGCATACTAGAGTGCTCTGCCCTGTTCCTAGGTGCTTAGGCAGTGGTTATGTTTCTCTGAGCTATCTCCATGAATACAAAGTCCCTTACTGCAAGGTGTGATTTTTAGACCATAGACTTTTTTTATGTGAGAATAAGGCATCAAAGCTGCAGTGTTAACCAGAGGGTGGTGAAATATCTAGTCTCATTTACGTTTTGTAGAACTGGACATGGTTTATCCCAGATTTTGGCGAAACGCTGACATTGATTTCAGTAGTGCCAGAATTTGGCCTGCAACACCTGGAAGCACCTATTTGTCCTACTGTTTCCTTTTGCTAACTAGTTAAAATACATGTGCACTAAGATTATGACTGAGAGAGAAAATAACTGAGACTCTTGTAATTCTGTGGAGGGGTTCTCATAGGGTGAGTTTATGCTTCATGACAATAGCTGGGCAAGAAAGACTGTAGTAGCAGGTGCTGATACTGAGTGGTGCTAGAGCAGGTTGTTTCTTGCTTTGAGCAGAATTTTAACTGGTATTCATCTGGCATCTGTGGTAGTCTCACTTTGTTTAGGGACATACAGAAGAAAACTTTAAAAAAAAAAGAAAAAAAGAACTGAAAGACCCAGAAAATACTTCCAAGTTCAATATTAAGTTTTAATTCTACATTTTTAGCTTTGTGAAGTTTGTTTAGAATATTTCTGAAACATTGTGGTTTTAATTAAAAATAATTACTGTTTGTCATGCAGAAAACCTGGAGGTAAATTCAGTTCTTACTTTTCTGAGTATAAACTCAGAAATTATGCCAGTAGTGTGAAAGGTCTTGCCTTGAATTTACCCCATCAACAGTTAGAGGAGTTGCAGAGTTAGCATCATGTGTGAAGTATCGAAATCGAAATCTCTTTTTTAAAGTATTTTTTTGTCTTCAATAGGGGAGGAAATGTGGTGCTTCTGCGCTTTCTGCTTGGTTTAAAAACTGCAACAGAAGATGAAATGGTTGCTGATCTCATGGTGAATATCCTTAAAGTATGTCCAGATTTATTGAACAGGTACTTTAAGGAGACCCGGTATTCTTTTGTTCCTAGACTGAAGTCAGCTTGGATGGACAATCTGAAGTTACTCAGAAAGGTAAGAGTATGAATGATGCACACCACATCTTTACAGAAGAGTGCAACCCCAGTACTCTTTTTTTTCTCTTCCAAAAATTGAAGTTGTTTTTGTTAAACAGTAGTGCAGAATTATGCAAAATTGTAATAGGAAAGATGGTAAAGTCAAATGTTCCTGACCTACGGAAAAGTTACCAAGCCAAGGAACTTGGTAGTAGATTGGTAAGTCTGCCTTTGATTGCTTTGATTACAGATGTATGTTATAATGCCATTCCAATGTAGAAGGCATTTCAATTTGGGTACTGTGCAGCAGAGAGCCCAGCTGGCCTGTGGTGTGGCCACGTTAGGTATAAACTAACTCTGAATTAATGAATTTAGCTGAGGTCTTCCTCAGGAAGGTTCCTCCTAAAGGAACAAGATTTCATTGGTTTCAGAGGAACTGAGCTGGGGATCAGGGAGTGGGGTTTTTTGGTTTTGTTTCAGAAGCAGCTGCTCTGTATCGGAGGAAACTCACATGTCTGAGGATGTATTGTGTTCACAGCTGTAAATGCACAATGCTTTAGAGTTTTATTAAAATATCTGAGAAGCAGACAGGCACAGTATTTCATAAATAACGATTTTAAAAACAAACCAGGCCAGCACTGGGGAAGTTAGGTGGCTGAGTTTTAAGTGAGCTAAACAGGAAGGACTTAATGGTTCTGAAGTAACACCATCAATTACTGTAGGTATGTTAGAAAAGAAGCAGCAGGATGCTGTTAAATGTCGACGATGGTAAATGGAGGGGGGAAAATGGCATCCTGTTTTCTGTGGGTGCTGAGGAAAATGAGCCATGGCTCAGAGCCACAGCTGCTTTAAAAAGTGTAGACACAGAGTGAGTTGAAGGTCATTTGGTAAAAAGCCACGCTCAGAGCAGGAGGCTGTATTTGACTGAACACTTAACTGGGAAAGAAGGAATTGACATAAGAAGCAGTGAGAAACATCATGTTGATGATACATTTTTTGAGATGCAGCAACATTGAAGCTCAGCTAGAAAAACCTTTTGTCCTTTTTGAGTGTTCCTCTGACTCTGCTGTAGCTTAAAGTGGGCAAGTAGGATCTGTAGTCTGTTTGTTGGAAAGGGGTGGCCTTTAGCAAGGGTGCAAGTAGCATACAGATGTTCCATTTAGTTGAATAGAAGTCTGGGGGATGCTCTGTAGCATTTCTGCATAAAAAAATGGTATTTAGTGCTGTCACTACTTTTGACAAGTCAAAGCCCTTCTGTGGAATGCTCCCCCGAAGAAGCTGTTCTCCAGGACTATATTAATGTTGATTAACTTGTTATTTTTATTTCAGATCTATGAGGCTCAACCAGAGATTTCCAATTCTTTTAAGACTTCAGAGTTTATTCCTCTTCCGAGGTTGCTTTCTATGGTGATGGTAACAACAGTCCCTGCAGTGTGCAATAAAATAATGTTCACCCAAGGACTAAATGTAAGACCAGTCTATATATTTCAGTGGATTTTTCTGTCTTGTGTTAATACTGTTTGACTGAAGTGTGCGATCATCCAAGAAGTTTCTTAAGTTAGTTAATTACCTAGGTTTTATATTTTCTGTCCCAGCATAAAGCTGTCTTAGGGAAGCACTTGAAAATTAATTAAAACCCATTGATACTGCTTCCAAGAGCCATTCACAAGCACCAACTCTGCTAATGCTCACTAGTGGTTTAGGCTGGGAATCTGAAAACCTACAGATTCTTTTGTGCAAGCCAAGGTTTAGGAAGTAATTAATTCGTTAACAAATTTTAACATATAATCAGAGTACAGATTATATACAGAGCATAAGAGGAAGCACTGAAATGTCATTAATTCAACTTCCTTCTTTTAGTTACCCAGCACAGTAGTGAAGCACAGTGTACTGTCGCTTGTATCAATGGTTCTGAGAAGAGCCTTGAAGAATATTGAGTACTGTTTGAATGAAGAAACTTGGCAGAAGTCAGAAATCTACACACTGTCAGTGATGCAGGAATTCGTACAGCTGTACAGAGAAGCCATCAGCAAGGTACAAAGTAAAAAGAAAATCGGGGTCTATCATGAGTCATTTTGCAGCAGATAACTACTCCCGTGCACTTTCTCCCCAAGTGGTTGCGGCCTGGGAGCGAGGAGGTAGTATCTCTCGGCAGGGAGAGGGGAATGCTGTGGGTTAAAAGGTGTTAATGACTGGTGTGGTAGTAGACTACACGTACTAACAAAGCTGTCTGATGGAAATGCAAATAAAATTTTGTTGTGAGACAAATTTGTAACATTGGCAGCTGTTGTGCTACAAATGAATTCCAAGAGCAGGCTCAGAAGCAAATTCTCCTGGTTCAAGGAAATTGTAGCCAGCAGAGTTCATTCAGAGTTAGAAGTTACTAGACAAGGTAGCACTTGGATTGAAAATACACCATGAGGATAAAGAACCAAATTTAATTTTTTTTACGGGAAACTTCCATAAAATGTTTCCAATATTTATGTTCTGCAGAGGTTGAAGTGTACTACTTGATTTCAGGTCTTTTTCCAGTTGCATACAAGATCAGTTACAACCTTTGTGAAGAGCAGCAAATCCTCTTGTTGGTTGGTTGTGAATATTTTTATCACAGTAGCTTTGTCTCATGCAGGAGAGCTATTGCAATTTAGTCCTTTTGCTTCTAGCTTTTACCAGACATGAACAATATAGTGGCCGCCTGGCAGTCCCTTCTGAAGCAAGGGAAAGAACACCCTGATGGCCAACAGGAGAAAAGGGAAAGTGACATCTCCACTGTGAAGGCGATGACTGACACAGCAGAAGTTGCCGAACAGCATGGTAGGCAAAGCAGGTGGAGTTACCCCTTCTTACATGTGTGTGAATGGATGTTATGAAATCCTCATCCCGTGTAAGGTAGTTAACTTCAGCAGAGTTCAGATGTCACTTGTGCATTTACTATTCATCTTTTCTTTGTTCAGTTCTTTGGGCAGTTTAATTTTGACCAGTGTCAGAAGTGCCTAAGAACACAGTTTGACAAATAGGCTGCCATTGCTACAAGGAGGTTAAGCAATTTGCCTTTTTGCTGTTGCAGAGTCACAGAATGGTTGAGGTTGGAAGTGACCTCTGGGGTCATCTTGTCCAACCCCCCTGCCTAAATCGGGTTGCCCAAGACCATGTCCAAACAGCTTTTGAATATCTCCAAGGATGGAGACTCCACAACCTCTCTGGGTAACCTGTTCCAGTGCTCAGTCACCCTTACAGTAAAAACGTGTTTCCTGATGTTCAGAGAACCTCCTGTGTTTCAGTTTGTGCCTGTTGCCTCTGGTCCTGTCGCTGGGCACCAGTGGAAAGAGCCTGGCTCCGTCCTCTTTGCACCCTCCCTTCAGGCATTTATACACATTGATGAGATCTCCCTGAGCCTTCTCTTCTCCAGGCTGAACAGTCCCAGCTCTCTTAGCCTTTCCTCCTAGAAGAGATCCTCCAGTCCCTTCATCTCTGTGGCCCTTTGTTGGACTCTCTCCAGTATGTCCATGGCTTTCTTGTACTGGGGAGCCCAGAGCTGGACACAGCACTCAGGTGTGGCCGCCTCAGTGCTGGGTAGAGAGGAAGGACCACCTCCCTTTACCTGCTGGTAATGCTTTGCCTAATGCGCTCCAGGATACTGGTAACCTTCTCTGCGGCAAGGGCACATTGCTGACTCATGTTCAACCTGGTGCCCACCAGGACTCCCAGGTCCTTTCCTGCCAACCTGCTTTCCGGTTGGATGACCCCCAGAATGTACTGGCAAATGGAGTTGTTCCTCCTCAGGTACAGGACTCTGCAATTCCAGTTGTTGAACTTCACCCTCCTGCCCTTGACTCTTTTATGCTAGTAGGAGTATTTTGTAGCCACACAATAAAACAGGAAGGGAAACTGATATGCCTGAAAAATATTTTTTTGAGGAATTTTAGTTTGGCCAAGTTATTTTTCCCATGAGATCTTTTTTTTTTTAAGTAGTTAGTTACTGTGGCTACACAAATGCTCATGTTGCTGTAGCACAGGAGTGAAAACATGCAAGTGTTGGAAGAGGGAGAGAGGGTTGGAGTGAAGGCTTCAGTTTTCCTCCCTTGAAACGAGCATCCCTCCTGAAGGACTTGCTTTCGTAGTCCCATTGCAGGGAACTGGAAGTTTCAGTACTCTGTAGCTCGGCTAGCAGCCTGCAATGCTTTACTTACAGATGAAAGATAAATTTGTGGCCAGTTTCATGCCCTTCACAGGGCATATTCCACAGTGAGACTTCCTGGAGCAGAGAGTTTTTCACTGTATGTCCTTCTATGTGTGGCTTTGGGCAGCAAAATCGTTGTCAACACTGACTCTCCAAGGCTCTTTATTGGTAGAGTGCCTGCTGAAACCAATGGAGCAGCTGATCTCTAAATTACTATAGCTGTAGTTTCTCTGCATACTAGGATGATTAATACTTACTCTGAGCTCACGTTTTACAGTTTTATTTGCACTGTGGCCACTGGAGAATTCTTTTTTAATGGGAGTTGAGGTTCAGGCAAACAAAGACAAAGTTTATGCATGGCATCCATCCAGTTCTTCATGGCTCCCTGAGGGAGACCCAGTTAACAGGAAAAAAGTAGGTGTTAAAAAAAAGTTTTGGCTGCCCTTAATTTATTTTGCTTCCTTTCATTAGAGGCTGGATAACAAGTAGTTTTTATCCGTCCTCATGTTATAAACTAAAAGAATATTTAGCTGCTGAAACAGCTTTTCCTAAGAAGTAAACGGCTGCCTTAACTGGAGTTGGTGTTTCTCTCATACAAATGTTTGTTGTCTTCCTCTTGCCAAGAGGACACATTGAGAAAGTATTATTTTGAAGAGGGAAGGGAAAGAAAGAAACCTTTAATTGAAGTAATAGATTAGTATACTGTCTCCTGCACTTCCCCAGTCAAACCTACCTGGCTTTAACTAAAAACAGGGTCCCTGGAAACTAGCAGCGTGACCGTGTCCTTGCCTTCACTTTTTTCTGTTCTTCAGCCTTAAATTGAATAGCAGTGGGACTGATTGGATTCTTACAGTGAATGTTCAAATGTTGAGATTGTCTTTTATATGTGTGAGCACTTTAGAATCAAATTAGAAATGGAAAATGCCAATTTAAGCACTGAATAAGCTGGTTTAGTTTGTAAAATATTCACACAGGAGTGCTGTGGAAGGAAACTGGAGATTCCATTTTTTTTCTCTGTTCCTTCTTGTTAATGAGGAAGATAACTGATTATTTCATATGCAAGTCTGTTGGAAATACAGTAAGTAATTCTCATGTTGAATAATGCAAGTGCTACACTGCTGTCTTGGTATGAAGGAAGGAGAAACTAATTATGTAAACACTTTGTTTAGGTTCAGAGGATGCTGAGACACTGTTTCTGAAAGCTGCACTGCTTCAGGTCATATGCCTTTATCAGAAGGTTGTGCCCCACTTGATAGCACGGAGCAACTTTGATTTTAGCAAGCTGCTAAAAGGTATATAATGGGTAATTTCTATTACCTTAATTTCTTTCTCTGGCTGCTTACGAGGTCCAGAAATGAAGGGAATGTTTGCTCTTCTGTGTAGATGGAGAAAGAACTGTTATTTAAAAGTAACCCATTTTAGTTTCTTCATTGTGTTGGCATTTATTGTTGCTATTTCTGCAGTGCTCTGGCACTCTCCCCTCTTAAATTCCATAGCTGCTCTGCTACACTCAGTTGTTGAAAGTGGTAGATTGTCCTACAGTCTTCCTCTTTGTGTGTTATAGTCTTGCAAAAATTTGGTCTTTATGGGGTTTTAATTCTAATGTTTCTGAGGAAGACTTATGTCCAACTCTTAATGAGATTTGGGTATGTAATTCTCCCTAGACCTATGTCAACAATCCAACATAAGTAAGTTATTTCCAAACTCTTCTTAGCTGCAATGACAGAATTTTTTTTAACAGGCTAGTTCACAGAAAGTTTGGGGTGGGGGAGAAGCACGTGCCAATTCACCGGTCTCCTCTGGAAAAATCTTTTAATATTCAAGTATATTTTCCATTTGCTATGTTTTGAATTATTTTATCACAGTTTGCCAGTATGTGGGGAGAACAAAAGTATTCTGTATGGTATTATCTCCTGTGGAAAATCTGTATTTGGAAGCATTTTAGCAGTGTTGTTGTTTTGTCTCTGATGTCATGTTCACAGAGGGTATTGTTCTTCATACAGCAGAAGTAAACAGAGATGTTCTGTACCTGCTTAATGCAGTAAGAATGATGAGCCACAAATTATGGGCTGTGGACAAGATCCTCCAATACTGCTTGTGCTACAATAAATACAGCCATTTAAAATTGGTACTGGAGGAGAGAGCAAAATGTTGTTTGGGCATTATTGCTGTCTGTGGGCCGCTAGGGCTTGTAGGCCACCAAACTAGAGCAACTGTCTGTTTTAGGCAGGTCTGGGATGTGTAGGAATGGGAGTTATGTAAATGCCTTAATTAAAGTTTGCTGGGGGAAAAATGGGCTTTAAACAAAAAAAAACTTCTGAATCAACTGTCTCAAGCGTGAGGTTTTTTTTCCCCTCTGTCAAAGCATATTTAATTGGTTTGTATACTTGTGACTCACCAAACCACGTATCCTGTTTATCCCATTATTTCTTGCATTGGTCTGCTTTTTGAAAATGGACAAAAGGCGGGATGCCTTTTTGTGAGGCAGAAATCTCTTTGGTGTGTTTTGTTACGGTGTAAAATAATAGAATTAAAAAGTTGAATAGAGTGGAAAATAAAATGTCATTCTCAAACAAATGTAATGAAGTGAGCCTGAATGTTAATTTTGATGCAGATGATACGGTAGAAAATTATGGTGTAAATTAATCTTGAAACTTTGCTCTCTCAGATGCCAGCTTGAGAGTTCTGTTGTTCTTTCCCCTCACCCTGATTGAAACATACACTCCAAAGGCAGCATATTTTTCTACCTTGTAGCAATATATGCTTTACACAGCTGGTACAGTTTTATTGTTTGGTCTTACTGTTGGCTAGACTTTGTAGTGATACATTTTTTAGAATTTATTGTTCTCTCTCTAATGTGGACCACAAAGATACTACACAGACAATGAAAAGCACACTGAAACAAAAGCTTTAGACAGTTGATCTCTGTATATAAACTGCAGTTAAAGTGTGGGCAGGATGATTTTTGGAGCATGCTGCTGTGTGACTTCTAAGGTGAATGATTCTGAGGCTATGCCAAAGCAGTCGTTGTGAGCAGATGATAAAAGTGATGTAGGGAGAGACAAGTATAAAGTTCAGTTGCCTGTAACGAATATTGTAATAGTATAAGCATTAAGATTTGTTATTGACTTAAATTCTGTATTTTGGTCTCCAGTTTATCCATCCTGTTTACTTCCTGTAGGACACAACTTTTTGGGGGTTCTGAGACTGACAGAGGAGATTTTGTATTCCCATGGACCAGCAATGGGCTTGTGCCAGGGGCACGTGTTAGACTCTCCCTGCTGAGGGTGGGATTCCAGCCTTAAAGTGGCCGAACATAATCATAGTGTGTCTGGGGATCTCATGGTATCAAAATTTGTGGGTTGCCAGCTTATCTCACAGTGGTGGTTTGAAACCCTAAATGATTTGTGTTCCTGAAATCTCAGGAAGATAAAACAAAATAAAGTTGATTATATTGCTTTTAAACCTCAGGTATCGTAACTGAAAAGGGCCTCCGAGAGGAGGTCCCTCCGGTTCTGCAGCACCATATACTGAAAGTAGCTTTAGAACTTCCTGCAAATAAATTCGCCTGGTTCAGAGTACAGGTAAGAGACTTCAAGGCAAATTTATGTTTCTTTGGCCTGTTGTCCTCAAGTCTTTACATCCAGCACTGCCCAGTTTTAAACTAGTCCCAGTCCAGTCATTTTAGGAGGTGACCCTTTTGTAAAACCAGTAAGAATTATAGTGTTAGCACTAGTGTAGAGTCCCTTCTGAGCTGAAAAGTTGTTCTACAAGGACAGAAATTTTTGCCTTCCCGAAGAGGGCTGGACAAGGTTCCTTCAGCTCTTCTTATACTTAGGGGGGGGCAAGAGTGAATTTGCTGGTTTCCACTTGTCCGGAAAGCCTGAAATTTCAGACCAAGGAACTGAGCTGCTGATAGGAGCCATCCTGCCCATTCCCGGGGAAGATTCTGTCATTTTTTAAGGCTGTCCTTCTTCTCCATGATGACTGGAAACCTTCAGGGCCCCTGCTCTCTTCTTTACGGCAGGCCCGTAAAGTAAGAGAGCTATAGAGAGGCTGCTTTTCATGTCTGGAGAAATGAGTGGGCCTACCTTTGCGGGGAAGCAGAGACACCCGTGGTGTTGTGACTGTCACCCTGCTTTGTAGGAGATCTTCTGTGCTTTCCGGTTGGGCATAAAGGAAAACTGAGCAGAGTTAAGAGCAAGCAAAGGAAAACCTGGGAACAGGCAAAGAAGTTAAAGTATTTTTTGTGGCTTTACTCTTCTAGTATAGACAGGTTTTAACAGAAAAGATAAAAGCTAAATCTGGCAATGTTACAGAGGGTTGTGGTTGTTCGACATCAAATGCAAGTCAGTGAGAAAAGCAGGGGAGGTGGCTGAAGGATTGTCATTTGATGTTCACATAGCATTCAGCATCTCTGTGACTTGCACTGTTTTGCTATTTGGGGATCAGTCTCTTAAATTATTGTATTTCTTATTCAGACAGTGCTTGTAGTAAATCTGAATTCCTGGGGAGAACAGAAATAGAAGTAGGATGGATGGTTGGGGGGGAAGGTGGCTTTATCTTGGACCCTTGTATTGGTGTCTCTGTTATTACTCTCTCCTTACACTTTCTAAAAAATCATTGTACTCGCTTTCCTGGCTCACTGAATGCAAAATAGTATAAATGATCCTGTTCATTCTGGCCTTGGTATTTTTGGGCAGGTCTATAAAATAATATACTTTTATTACATATGTGCTTCAGTGCAACATAATCCTGGACAGTGTTGCTGAACCAGGGGAATTTTAATATATTTTTCTTCTAGGATGTTTCCGAGACAGAGAAGGTATCTGGTGAAAAATCAGTATTCTATTTACTGATGAAAATGTTTGTTACAAGTAACCATTCTCATCTGAAGATTTCAACCAGAAAACTGATCATCAAGGTAAGTGTTTGATCTGAAATATCAGGATATTCCCTATTTCTCATTAATCTAAAATTTCTATGTTCTAAATTTTTTTTTAAAGCTGATACCTTTAATGCATATTTGTGCAGCCAGCAGTTGTCCTTCCTGTTTTCTGTGATTGTTCTTGGAGATAGCTGTAAGATAACTTACCTGTTAGCTAATTATTCTCTTAACAGTAAATGCTGAATTTGCTGCAACAGTTGATGAAATAGCAAGGAAAATGTCTTTAATGATTGCCCACCCTCCCTAGGCTGAATTAATTCCGATGCTGTAATAAACTAACGTAGTTTGTACCTGTAAGGGTCTTGATGTTGATCAAGAAGAGATTATTTTTGATCTTTCTTTTTTATCCTTGTTTATTTAATCTGTATTTCATCACTCCAGCCTTCCTAAAGCCTTAGTTAGTTTGCTTTGGCCTTGCAAGATAGTCCTGTTTGTTACAGTCTGATGCAAGGAGTGCTTCTGTCTTAAAAATTAATTAAAATCCCCTTCTGTGCATTTCAATAAGTTATCTGACTTTTCAGAAATGCTGATGAACTACAAATCTCATGAGGGCACCAGCGGCTGTCAGTTCTGGTATCGCTTTAAAATTGGGCATCTTTTAGTTATCTAAGTAGGAGTAGAGACCTACATTAAAACCAAACCCAACCAAACAACTGTACCCCAAAAAGAAAACCCAGAAAGCTGTTCAAAGGCCTGAACAGGGCTTCTCGTGCAGTGTCCCATAGTAATAGTGGCATACAAGTTTGTATACAGCTTTGTGCATTTAATTTCTGCATTTAGTTTCAGTCACAGGGTGTAATTGTAATGTCCAAACCACTACACCAAAGTTACAGTGATTGAATTAGGTTCTAGTTGCCCTTGATCTCTGCAAGGGATTAAAGGGCAGGTTAACTTTGTCTCACAGTAATGAATATCTCAATCAAAAGCTACCCAGTATGGTTTTTCTAGTGTATTTGGATTCTTTTGCTGAGTGGAGACGTGGGCTGCCTGACTCATTCTTGTTTCCTCTTTTAGACTCAGTCCATTTCGTTTTCCCTGAAGAGAATACAGGAGCAGTGAAGTTAGGGCAGTTATGTCAGCAGAAAGGCTGCTAAGAATAGATGTTAATGAGTGTGTTTTGCTTATTTTTCAGCACAGTGCCATATAATCGGAAGGCATGTTTTTGGATTTCACATTCTGTTCCTGCCTGTTTTCATGAGAGCTGCAAGTGTATTTCTATTTCAAGACTCTGCCAAAAATAGTTAATTATTTTAAAATGAATCCTTTTTTTTTTTTTTCTTTCTTTAAATGAATTATCCTGTCAGATTCGTGTTAGCAGCGGTGTTATTTTTATAGCTGATGGTGGTGTACACAGAGTAAATGTAGAGCAAACGAGCTGTGATAGCTTCCTTTGTGTTTTGTGGGGGGGGGGAAACAAAGGCACAGGCAGATTCATCCCGCATAATTACAGTCATTTAATGTAGATGCCAGAGTTAGGAAGCTGGTCAAGGTTTCTTCTGTTGCTGAGAGTGAGGGGCAGCTGGTTCTACCACTGTGCAGTTCAAATCGCCTGTCATCTGGATTGTCCTTCAGACAGCCATTCTTCCTCCTCCTCCTTTCTTTCTTTTACAGACAGAGCATAGGGTCACCAAGTTCCTAATTTAGGTGCCTCAAATAAGGGGCTGAATTTAGATAGCATGAAGGTGGGCAAAAATTTCTAGATATCTTACTGCCTATTACTTGACTGTGGTAAGATTGTGTCCACCTCACCACCCACAGCAACCGTGAGTATGCCCACACTTCCTTCTGGACCTTGCTGTGGCCACAACCCACTGTTTGTTTATTTGACTGTTTACCCATCTGCCCTACTCTTTTAAGCACAAGTAGATGTAGATTTGATTTAGCAGTGATTTTCCTTTATATTACCTTAGTAGTTTTCAAAAGCTCCCCTACAGGCTGTTTTTAAGGGTATGGTGCTTTTTGTTTCTTCCTATAACAGCATAAAGATGTACAACCCTCTTCAAGCAGTATAGCCTGCTCTGCTGAAATTGTAAAAATAAGATTTACTAAGGTGGGAGCAAACGTTCTGTGTCCAGGCACCTTTGACCTCAGCAGGGCTTGTGCTGACTGACCGCTGACAACAGAAGGACTTGATGTGGTTGGACCAAAAGTCATTCTAGTCTTTATCCTGGCTCTTACCTCTGGCTGTGCCTTGGGGAGACCTGCCAGTGTGTGAGACAGCATTGTAGTAGCCCCTGTTGCAGGGGGACACATCTTGTGTTTCAGGCCACGTGATGGATCAGGGGACACACTAGCTCCACTGAAGCTGTCCAACATACAAGGCTCTTTTGCAGGCTGGGACCAGCAAGATGGATTGGCCCTGGCTGTGGCTCTGTACTGCAGCCGGCTCTCTTCCTCTGTGTCCCTGCACCATAGGCCTTAAGCAAGGAAGCGGCAGAGAGGAGTGAACAGCACTGCAGGTTGCACAGTGGCCTCTGGGTCTGGTGCATACTGCCCTGGCATGTGCTGAAGGAGGCTCCTGTGCCCTGAGTGCTTGTAGAAGTCTTGTATTCCAGATGCATGGGAATGTTCATAGTGAGATCGCCATGCACTCGCTGCCCAATCCAGTGAATAACTGTTGGCAGTGTACTTGAATGGGGTGCATGTGGGATCCATCCCATACACATAGTTGCTATGATGGCAGGAACCAAGCGGATTTGTGCTGCATACAGCAGGTGAGAGGAGGAGGGGCTCTGAGAAGACAGGAGCACAAAAAAGTTGCTCTCAGCTGATTTTCCCAGTTGTGAGAGAGTAAGCCATGTTTCGCCTCTTACTTTTGTCGTTCTTAAAGCCCTCCTTTCTCTGCCCCAGGACTGCTTCCTGCCCTTTTCCTACAGAGCCTGTGTGTGTCTGGCCAAGCTCAGCAGGTTTCACTCGTCAGCTCTAACATAGTCATGCCTCGCTTCTTACTGCTTTTGCCCAGACAGCAGTAAGCGAACAGCCGTGACAAAAGACGCTAGGCCTTGGTCCTAGTTAGGCTGAGGTCAGATGATACAGTCTCGGGAGATTTCTTTTTTATAAATGCCTTCAGTTTTACCCTCTGTTACGCAGTTAGAGTGGCCCTGCTGAGTGGGAATAAGGCCTTTTGAACTGTGAGGGTGAGAATGACAGATATTTCTTTTCATAAACCTGATCCTCTTTTTTTCTTTCCAAGAAGAAGAAAACATGAAGTTGCTATACAAAAAGATCTGTACTTTTGGGGGGTTTTGTATTTAAGTTGGTTTTGTTTTTTTTTTTACCCCCCTGTTTGGTTTTCTGAACAGGTTTTACGTGACAGTGGAGTGTTTGAGTACACATGGAAGGAACTTTCAGTTTGGCTGGAACACTTGGATAATACAAAAGAAGACAAAAAGGAAGCAGTGATTCAATTTTTGGAAAGGGTAACTACTGTTCAAATTAGCTGGATAAACAATGCCAAGAATAGCATTAATGGAAACTAATTATTTTGTTGCTATTGTTGAGAAACCTGTCAAAGATCAGTGAATGAATTCTGAGAAAAGCAGTGTTTGTAATTCTTTATACAGAGTTGTCATCTTTCTTGTCTTGGGTGGGAGGACAGTGAAGATTTGGAGGAAAATTAAATCCAGAAAGATAAGTTGTTATTACAGCATTGTTGATATAAGGGTAGAGTGTTCTGTGTGGGGGTAGCTCTTATCTCCTCTTTATGTGGCAATATCTGCCAAAATTATCAGACCTGAGTAAATTGTAATCTTTTACAATAAAAGTTTACATTGCGTGTTTACTTTCAGGATGTTAAATGCCCAGTGCTCCCTTTTCATTGCAGTCTCCCCAGAGACTCAGTCTGTGGTAGTACTTCAGGTGTGAAATTGCAGTGGAGATTTCTTTTTCCATCAAACCCAGTGTCCCATGTACAGCAGTAACCCTAGGCAGATTCCTGCAGAAGTATGTGGAAGCTGTCCTCCTAAAACTTTCCCAGCTTCCAACCACTTTTAGAGCATAGTCTTTCTTAACAAGATATGGATCCCGTAGACTTAATAGCCTGTGCAGTTTATGTTTCTCTCTCAACCTTTATTAACAGATCCTGCTGAAACTGGTGACAAATCCCTATCCATATACAGATAAAGCAGCAGACTTTGTTCAGGAAGCCAGTATGCTCCAAGTTAATATGTTTAAACAAGATTCTGATAACGTCAGCATCCCCATTTCTCACATTGACGGTATGTGGTGATTCCCTCAACAACAGAGAATTCCAAGACTTTGTGCTAAATTTTCTAGCCCTAATTTGCAAACTGACAACGGATAACTACGGAAATCCTGCTTAAGTAAGGACTTACAGGATTCAGCTCTCCAGTTGTATTTAGTATCAGAAATAGAAGCCTGAATTGCAAAGTTACCACTTTACCCCCAAAAGTAATTTCTGATGCAGTTACGCCATTTTAACAGTATTTTAAGTCTCTCTCTTCAGGCTTCTGCAGCAGCATTTTCTAACTAAAATGAAAACTATTACAGTTCGTCTCCCTGGGGCTGCTCATATCTGTTGATCCAAGAGGAAAGGGCTGGGGTGCCCAGGGAACGTTCTTAGTCCCAGGCACACAGCTGGAATTTTGCTGCCTCTGCTCTCTGGGACCAGTCACAGCCCTACTGCAGACAAACTCAAAATTCTGCAGATGTGGACACTTGGACAACTTACCATGTGATAGCTGTTCTGCTATAACAGTCCATGCATAGGATTTTGCAGTACATAAATGTAAGATAATTGAGGTAGTTGAACGCTTGGTACCAGATGGATAAGTTGCCTTGAGTAGACTGTATTACGGAGATGTAATGTCAGCTACATGGTATCTTCTTTGTATGTTAAAGCTGTCTTTGACTCTTTCGTGACCAGGATTTGATTCTCTGACCATATAGAGCTGAGAAGCTCTTCAAGGACTGCTCAGGATGTTCTTTTAATGGCGAAATGGCTGCTTCCTTTGTACTGCCTCATACTCATTTCCTGTCACTGTTACTCTCTGATCATTTTTACCTAATGCCATAATGATAGGAGTAGGTGATGCACCTCTTCCCTTCCCTTACTTCTGTCAGCTGGACAGCAATTTTGAAAGGCAAAAAGTACACTTAAGCACATAGTAAGAGGCAGTGATTTTTACAGTTGCATTTAGTGTTACATTGCTAGACAAATTTGTCTTTCATCCTTTTTTCTGCTTTGGGAGTTTAGAAGCTGCCTCGTATTCCTGGAGTCTTGGATTCTACCTCCATTGTTTTCTAGTTAGTCTGAATCCTCTGCTTACATTTTTTCTTCACTTAATAGATGTCCTGGACATGGTGGATGTCCTAATTGAGGGCAATGATGGCTTAGATGAAGAAATTGGGTTCGCTTTAAATGAAGACATGATTATCCAAACATTTCCATTCAGTGCTGTTGTCCCTGCTGCATTAGAAGCCAGGAATATACTGTTGCTTCAGACTGAAAATGGAACAGGTATAGAATTTTTTGTTTCTATGTATTGTTTATGCTGGTGGAGTGGAAGTGGGATCGTTCTTACCCAGTGAGCTCCTTGAGACATTTTATCTTCATTGGAAGCAGAAGGAGGTGCAGATCCATGGTGTTCCCTGCTCAAGAGAGGTATTAAAGCTTATGAGGTGCTTCTGTCCTTTTTTCCTGACCTTAAAGAAGCTCACTCTTGGTTTCTGGAGTAGGAAAAATAGATGGAAATGCAGGCATTCTGTAAACTGCTGTTTGACTCTAGGGAGCTCCTACTGTGGGAAAACAAACTTTCCCAGGTTAGAAAAAGAGAGCCCACCTTTCCCCATGAGGTGCAGGGAAGTGGAGGAGGAGAATGACCCCAGGCTCTAAGCACAGTGCAGAGGGGACTGAGGAGCAGTGCAGAGACACTGTCTGTGCAGGGACAGTCTTGGCCTGGGAGCAGTTGCACTTCAATAATTGAGTGGTTTAAGCACAGAGTGTGCAGATCGTGAGAGGAAGATGGTTTCAATGGCTGTAGGCAGCTATTCCACTGAGACCCGTCAGTAAGAAAGAGAGGACAGGACTGTTGAATAGAAAATGGCTGCATTTTCCAAAGAAAAATTCTTCAGAGCTGAAGCTCCAAGGGTGAATGTTGCAAAGTTCTACCACCTCCTTGAGGAAAGGATTTGGTGGAGTGTGGAGTCACAGGGGCAGCAGTTGGCCTCAGAGCAGGATTTGCCAACTGCACAGCACCTCACTAAGTCCTATGTATATTTGGTTGTTGAGTAGCACCTGGAGTCGGACTGAAAGTCCCAGTTCTGAAAGAAGATCCTCCATATCTAATCAGTGCATGTTAACCTGGGTGGGTTCCCCCAGTACAAACCAGTTCTCCTCTTAGGTGGTGCTTGGCTGGGGTCCTTATCCATCAAAATACAGACAAGTTTAGCATAACACAGTAAAGGCAGAGATAGTTTTATGCTTGTCTGGAAGTAAACAGGCCAACCTGAGCATGTATCTTAAAGTGGGGTGATTATTTATGTCAACAAGGACTGCTGTGTGGAGTATTTTTCCAAATACCTCAGTGGGTCAGGAACACTTGTCTAGCTCATCACAAACACCTTTTAATCCTGTTCAGTACTTTTCTAAATGGGGCTATATGGCCTGTTGCCCAGGCTTGGGCAAGAGGATTGCCCTAGTGTCTGTGCTCATGCAGATTACTTCTGTCAACAGAAGTTTCTTTTTTTTATTTTGCTTATCTAGGAGCACATGTCGTAGAGTATCTTGTTGCTGTTTTCACTGACCTCCTGCACTCTCAGAGAGAACCCCTCGCCCTCTGCTTGATGTTCCAGCTCTATGATAAAGATCTGCAGTCCCTGAAAGTTTCTAAGTATCCTCAGCTCTACCAATTTAACCAGTACTATAAACTCTGGATACCCCAGCAATCTCAGGAACCTGTGGTATGGAATACATGAAGTCACTTGAATGCTTGAGCCAGAATTACTATAAAACCTCACAGCGTATAAAGGTTACATTTTCATCAGAAAGTGTGTTTACGTTAAGCTAATTCTGTGTTGCTTCTTGATGATTTGGACAAAAATTTACTCAAGGTTTTTGTTGGTTGTTCTTTTTTTTTTAACGACACAAGAAGTCTGTACTGTGGTTGGGAAGTGAAGCCAGGGCTCAAGGGTTTTACACAATCACCCAGACTACAGCTCCTCATCAGGCAGAGTGTAGCATAATGTATGATGTGGCCTGAGGAGCCAGTTTACAGTGGTTGGAGTTCACCCAGGTGTGGGTTGGGAATGTATGCACCAGCTGTGCTAAGGGTTGCTGTGCTTTTCTGTTAACCCAGCAGTGACCACAGATGGATTTGCAATGGGACGGCTTTGACTAGCTCTGTGATAGCAGGACTGTACACGTATGCTCCTGGAGCTTCAGTCCCGCTTTCCGCCCAGAACTAATTTCAAAACAGAGTTAGCTAAAGAAACTTTCGATTCATACTCATATTTATATTTCTTTTATGTTTTTTTCCCATTTTAAACAGTTTAAAAAATGCAAAGAGGTGTGCAAAGAACCTGCTGTGGCCTTGGATTCTGTATTTACCACTTTGTTAAAGAAAGCCTATGAAAGAGGAAGCAATACCTTACTAGAAGATGATATCCAGACAAAATTGAGAGACTTGGCTTCCCAGCTCCCGTGTGAACAGCTTTTGTTAGGAGTAAAGCATGTGTTGCTCTACCTGAAATCCACAGTGGAGAACTTCGGCAGTGTAAGAGCAATATTGTGATGATGTTGTCAGTTTGTTTGTTTTATTTTAATGCAGCAAGTACAAATGACTTGGCTGTTAAAACTTAATGATTGAATTTTGCAGGTTTTTCACATACTCGGCTCTCACTGAGGCTATAGAGCACCAAACCTGCACCTAATTTGTAAACAAATATTTGTGCTTCTAATTCTTGAGACTTGGATTTACTTTGTGTAGATTTACCTTACTGATCTGTGTGTAGTGCAAATAAACTCCAGATTTTAGTCTAGCTCCTGGGTTTCCATAAGAAGCCTCTCCCGAGAGTGAAATTCATTGTCCTGTGTTATACCAGAAGTCACAGTATAGATGAAAATCTGCAAATGCTTATTTGGCACCCTGAGACTTTTCTCAGAATCAGGTTTCTATAGATGGGAGTGATTCCTTCCACAGAAAAGGTTGGAATCCAGGAAGTTCTTAGTTGATTTCTGTTCCCGTTGGATAATTATCCTTCTGCTCTCATCCTTCTCTTTTCTCAAATCTGTTATTTTTACAGCTTAGTAAAACTTTTGGTCCTCATCTTGTTGACCTGTATGTGGACCTGCTGAGCTGCTTGTTGTGCCGGGGAAATCAAATAGAGTTGGATAATCAGCAGAAACGAGAAGAGTGTCAGACTGAAACAGATCTCTTTATGGATGAGGAATCTCTGATTACAGAGGAGTCTTCAAATGACAAGGTACCAAATCCCTTGATACACAGGCCAGAAGCTCGCCTATTAGTAAACTTTGATTGGATTTATTATCTCGGGAAATAGTCACAAGTTTTGCTGAACCATTAATTAAAGAAAATTGTCTTAAATATGAACGATTTTTGAGCACAAATTCTGTTGATACATCTTCACCGATCACCAAAACATGGAACTGACTAAACATGACAGAGAACAGGGGATCCAGCAGCGATCAGGCTTTATGAGTGCTGTGACTTGATAATAGTCATGAGGATTTCTGGGATTTCAGTAAGGATTAAAGTGTGCCCGTCATATGCTTGCTGTATAAGGGTTTGAATAGGGTTTTACTGCTTTGTGGAAGCATTACTGTAGCTTTTGCCAGGTCCTCAGAAGGGCAGGGAGTTATTGTACACTCTGCATTTCTGAGTTGTGTTGAATGGAAACAGGTTGATGCAGAGAGATGCTGTTAAGGTCTAGGAGGAGAACTTACAAACTTTGACCATGTGGTCCAGCAGTTACAAAACTACTGTCTTGAGATCTGGCTAAGCTGCATCATCCACAGTCTTACCCCTGAGCTCAAATAAAGTCAGGAGAGGTCCTGACAGAGATCACTCACCTTTGCAGAAGAAATTGTAGTCCTTAAACCCTGTGTAAAGCCTGGTTATGAAAATTATGTACTTGGAGGAGTGAATTGTTGCCCCCCTTTCATCTATTCTGTGGATTTGTGGAGATTAGAATGGAATTGTATTGACATACCCCACAATATACAGTTTTCCCCTGGAAATGTGCGTAGATGTGGAGAATGTTGAGTGAAGGCATGCCTCCCACATCATAAGTGTTGGAAGAATGGTATTTATGTGATTGTAATTCATTAGTATTTTTATCCTCTGACCAGTTAATAGACAATTTCATGTTCAGTAGTTGTAATAAACATGCTCTGGAAAATAGGCAGATGAATGATTATTTTTTTTTCCCTTCCCCCAAACTATAGTTACCCATTCAGTGATATTGTTACAACCATTTGTTACAGACACTAGAAGATGTGCTCATGTTGATTTTCCGACATCCTACGCTGGAGAGTTGGTTCCTGGCTTTAGAGCAACGTTCTCTTCCTCAGCACAGTTTAAACCCTGTCACTGTGAAGCTTCTGTCGGCTCACCTCAATTCTGGTGTGCTCCAGCTGTTGAAAACAGGTGCCCCGATGCTGCAGAGCATGGATCACAAGCATGTGTTATCAAAGTATTTTGAAGCTATCACAAAAAGTGTCTTGAAAGAGCTACAGGCTGTGGGGAAAGACGCAAGCCAGGTCTCTCCCAAGAAGTCTCACCAGCTAGAGGCTCTGGAGGAGTTGCACGTATACATGGCTGCAGCTCAGCTGAAGGAGATCACTTTAACCATGCTGCGACTTCCTGAGATGAGCTTGACTACTCAGAAATCTGAAAAATCCCCTAAAAAAGGGAAACAATTAAGCTTCTACGGACAGATTTTGGTGCAGCTCCTCATAGAGAGCTACCAAAGGCAGCCCCAACGAGGAGAACTACTGCTATCCGCAGAGCACATTAAAGCTTTGGGGATGTTGATGTCAGCATCAGCCAGCAAAGATTTGGAGAAAGTTTTCCTTCAGGCTCTCCAAAGCGAGCCAGTCCTTGCACGTGCAGTCAGTGTAGAGGTGCATGTTCACTGCCTCAACCAGAGGTCAGAAACGTCCCTTGCCATTGTAGGCATGCTGATAAAACACTGTAGGACTCACCTGCTGCAGTTTGAGCTGTGGTGCCTGAGCAGTGCCACTGGAAAGTACCTCAGGAAAAACATGGAGAGCTTTCTTCCACTCATTAATGTGTATTTGCAGTGCAGAGACCAGTATGATTTCACCCGACCTGCCACAGGTAAAGCCACAGCTGATACCTATTTGTGATTCAGGAGGCCACATTCCCGGTGTGGGCTCTGCTGGCCTTAAAGTCTTGGATCCTCCACACAATAAGTAGAGGTGATAAAATTTACAGGTCTAACTTGTAATGATTGTCTTACAAGTACCTCTGCAGCATAAAAGGTAAAGAACTGTAGCAAAGGTTGACTGTTAGACTGAAGGAAAGTACTCTTACAGTTGCTGTTGCCCATTTTACTCTTTTGAAGCTCTTATTTAATACTTGGTGCATGTGGAAATCTGTCTTCATGCATATCTTCGTTTAGTATAGGAGGTAAAAACTTTTTCTCAGGCATAGATAGAACACTGTCTGGTGAGTGGAATGCCATAGCCATATGGTTTTGCAGAACGTAAGCTTTCACTTTTACAAGTGGAAGAGTCCAAAACTTTCTTCTGAAATAAATCTCCAAATATAGCTTCCTACAGTAATGCCTTCCTAAGCTGGCAGTCCAAAACTTTCCAAACCAACAGCAGCATTAAATTGACAAGACTGTTAAATTTTCTACTAGCAAAACTATGAGTTAGGATTCAACTTGACAGAACAGGGTCACTTTGATTTCATTTCTCTTATTGCATAGAAATGTGAATAGCAACAGAAGCAGGCTGATTGTAGCTGTTGGTGGAGAAGGGTAGCTCTATCTAGGAGAAGTTCAAGTAGTGAAAAGACTGTGTCAGCACACGGGAAAGTAGAGGAACGTTTAAAGTCTTTCTCTAGCACCTAGTGCACACCAGTGGTTTCGTACTCGAACACTAGAAGGGGAAACTGCTGTCTGACTGACTTGATTTATAAGGTATCTGTTAGCTGTCTGTTGATGTGAGAGAGCATTTCTTTTTGAGCCCAGGGTCAGAGAACTGGTAAGGTTTCATCCTTCCTGAGATGCAAGGACAAGGCCTCTTATCAGGAAGTTGTCCCTCCTTTGAAGGTCTGCATTGTTTGCTCACGTCTAATCAGTTCAGCTGTGTGCAAGTGGTTGTCTGGTACATATGCTAAATACTTCCTAATGGTGCTATGGAACAATACAGAGTGCGCTTCTCTGTAGCAGATTAGCAGCTACTGTAGTGTAATTTCCTAAGTAATCTGGAGCTGGATTAAAAAAGCGATTTGGGACTTTTGTAATTATAAGTGTATTGTTGCTTAACACACTTAGATGGTGAAACCTGTGTCCCCTGCTCTCTCCCAACAGTTGCCTCAGCTGTTATACCTGTCTTGAGGAAAACTCTGTGGAAGGAGCTCTGCAGTGTATTTCAAGACACAGAAGCATTGCATGAGACCACTGTGAAACTGCAAGTTCTTTCAAAGTTGTTGCCATCTTCAGAAAGCAAAGGGCTGCGAAAGCTTATCAACCAGCTTCCTGCTGCTCTTGAGAAAGCAGAAAATAATGAGAGGTAGGCAAATCCAGTTGCCCTGTTTCAGGACTAGGTTTGTCCCATAAAGCGTTGTGATAGATATGCATGAATGCAGATATTGTGAACAACAATAGCATCCTCTCCTCAGAGATTCTGTCACTTCAAAGCTTTGGCAGCAAGACATCTTTAGCATATACAAAAAGCATGTTATAACATAAAAAAAAATAAAATGTCTTTCTTCAGCTGGACAGTGGCAGATGCCATATCTAGAGTGCTTGAAAACTCTGAAGAGCTGCATTCCTGGAGGAGATGCCTGTTATCAGCCTGCATTAAGGGGTTAATTGTCGTGTACAACAGCAGCAAAGAAGAAAGCAAGCAAGAAGTGGAGAAGTCCATGCTGCTGAGGCTAGAAGAATTGTTGGTGAGATTCCTCTGTCTGCATTGCCAGAATGTGACTGTGTGCATGTATGTTATTGTGCTCTTGTACCTTGTGTAAATAGAGACTGGACTTTATTTTGTTTTATAGATTATGGCTTCTGTGGGCTTTTAATAGCTTTTACAGCGTTACCTTAGCCCTGCTAATCTTTCATAAGAAGCAGTTTTCAGTTATTCATGGTGATGGCTTTCTGCTAACAGTCCCCTTAGGAAATCAGATTTTGAGGTGTTCAAGCGTTAAAAATCAAAGGTTGCCAATGGATGTTTTTATTAAAAAAAAAAAAAAAGTGATAGAGACACTTCCGACAAGACGCACCTGCCATGCCCTCTGAAGTCTGTGGCAGAAATCCGGTTTATCATAGAAATCTGGACTTTGATCATAAAGAACGCTACTTGATCATTCCCTCTGTACTACTCTTTCTGTTGTAGTTCAGTAAGGTTCCATGCAAGACATAAAAATGAAGGTCTCTGCAGGCAGCAAATGCCTTTGACCTCTTGCTGGGTTCTGGTGAGACTCCTTTTTAGTACATGATTGGTTGTACAGGACGGGAGTCTTGCAGGACCTGAGAGGCCACCTCATAATGTTCATCCTGATGGTGTTTGCAGGCCTGACAAGGTTAGCACCTACCATTACCAGGACAGCTGGCATGTGCAGCTGTCAGTCTTCTTAAAACTGGTTGTTGTTTATTGTGGTTTATAGCATTTCAGGGAAGATCCATTTTTATAAATAACATGTACGCCCAGTCACCCCTGTTTGCCACATGCAAAGGTTGGTTAGCTTAAACACGCTGTAGGTACACAAAAACCCAGTCCCTGAGTCTCTTGCTTTGATTTGCTGACTTTTTATTCCTTTCACACTTTGGAAGTGCAAAGAGTTTAAGACTCTGGGCTTTCTGGTACCTACAGACCAGCTTGCTTTTTAATTGCATACAGCCCATATGCTCCCTTGATCCCAGGACCAACAAAACAAGACTTGCAGTTTCATTGGAATGAGGAGGTAGGATTGTTGTGTCCAAGAGCTTTCTTCCCTGTTATGCTTTAATCATCCCACCTGAGTGGCTCGCATGTTGTTAGTGTGTCTGTTGAAAAAAACTGTTGGTCTTGATGATCTGTAGAAGCTCTATGTGCTAAATGTAAACAATCTGTTTCTCTTTACTACATGCTTAGCGCTTTGTTGAAGAAGTAGACCCAGATGACTGGTACAGCTTTGTGAAGACAGGACTCAAGTAAGTAATTCTGAGATGCACCAAGGGTGCTGTAGGAGGTACAGTTCTGTTCACTTGGACTTGTCCTGCATTTTACTGGAAACACCCTGTCTCCCTTGAATTCAGTCAAATTTGACAGTGTTCCTTGTTTTTCACGGTGCACTTTATGCCGCATCCACTGGCTTCATTGGAGCCAGAACCTGCACAGCCGCAGGCAGATTTGGATTTTTTGCTCCAGTTAGCACAACTAACATTGCTAACTGGATAGCTGGACTAGCTTCTTTTCAACTGGCATAAAGAAGCTTTATGCTCATATAACTTCTTTTCTTTTTATTTAAGTTATTTCTTAAATACAATTCATATGAAACCAGAATCAGATCTTTCACCTTTAAATTTAGACCATTTAAATAAAGGAAATAAAAAATAGTTTAGGATACTCTTACCTTCTATGGAGGTAGAAGTGTTAATCTGAAGGGTTGCTGTCTGAAGGGTTAGTAGGCAAAATTTTAATCCGTTATTAAGATCAGTGCAGCTGCAAGTGTGACTGTGTGTTGATTCTCCTTTATTTTTTATAATTAAGATACCAGTATAGCTTAAAAAGACTTAAAACATCTCAGGGAAGGAGGTGTGTGTGTTCCTTTTTTTAAATTTGTTTTGGTGTTACTAAGTTTGCTTTCTTTGCAAAGTTTTCATTTCTTAAACTGATTTTTTTTCAAGCAGGTTTCTGTGGGTTTGGTTGGGGTCTGACTTTTCTGTGATCCTTGCTTCTAAAGGTACCGCTACAGAGATGAAGCATTTTTGAAAGTTCTGAATGTTGCTATTCAGTTATTATACAAGAAAGAATCCTCACTTAGTCAGAGATTAGTCAAGCTCTCCAAACTTCACATGATGGTCACGCAGCACTCTCTATTTTTGTCAGCCATACTGAGGTCAAGAGAAGATGATGGCATGAACATCCAGACAAGAGGTATTTTTTGTCATCTTCTTCCCTTTGACTATATTTAGTAATCTCATCTTTCTCGCGCTATATTTTATCCATCCAGTACCTTATCCACCTACATATACTTGCAGAGCTATTAAACAATTCCAGAATATTAGCAATTAATTTTAAATTCTACCTCTACTTGGATCCAAATGTTGCATTCATTTTATGGCTGTCAGTTTTAAACACTTATGTTTTCTAAAACTACTGAAAAGGTGGGTTGGGGGGGTTTTGTTTGGTTGATTTTAAACCCTGTTGAAATCTTGAATTGATTCTTTTGGTTTCTGTGAGGCTGTTAGTGTAAAATCACTTATAGGTGCAGGTAGGGTCATTTAGAAACATACGTGACAAACTTATTTTAAAATAGGTTGATACAGAAGATTTTAAGTTGATTTTGCAAGCTGTGTCAAAATTGTTAATTTAATTGATGTGTATTTGATATTGCAACCTTTCACGAGGAATATCCTTCCATGAGTAATATAGATTGGGTTCTAGTTCATATGTCGGATTGGCTTTGTTTCTTTGTCTCTGCCAACTGAAATACTGCCTGACCTTGAACCAATTGTTTAATCTACCTACACCTCAGCTTTTCTCCACTGTACAGGGCTTTGAGATTCAAAGAATCTGTGAGCAACATGTAAACAAACTTTAAAGTTCTCAATCACCTGAAAAGAGCAAAAAGCTCTTGTGAAGTCACAAAATTAGTGAAATTAAAAATAAGTAATAGATTTTGCTCCATACTATGTGTGTTTAACCTTTTGAATGTATTTCTGTAGAGCAGCAAGATGGATTATTTGAGGCTAATTTCAATAATTCAGAAACATGGTGTCAAAAGTGCATTCATACAGGCTGTTGTTTTTATGATCTGTTTTGTTTTGACATACATTTAATATTCCTGTGGATACTAGGGGGAAAAGGCTGTGCCTTTTCAGGTACTGGGAGTAAAGAAATCTGGATTCAGGTCTTGAATCTGCCACAGATACCCTATATGCCTTTGAGTAACCTGATCACTTATTTGATCTGTTTTCCAGTTAGTTATAAAATAAAGGTGGATAATTTTTGTACACCCCAGGACAGAGTTCCTGTAGCTTGCTAACAAATTGGATTCTGCAATGATGACCCCTGGTTAAATGCATAGCGTAGAAGCATTTTGATAAGTTACTGCAGCTGTAGTCTGAACTTACGAGTTCTAGCTGTAACTTCTTGAGTAGCATGGGGAGGTTGCTGGCATGTCTGCCTTAGCTCAGGAGTTGTACAGAGTAAATTTAAGATGCCTTCCTGGGAGAAGAGGGAGCTGCGGTAAGGTAGGATAGGGGATAGCAGTTCTTTTTAACCAGAGAGGAAATGCGTACACGTGGAAAGTTTCTGCAGGGCGGTATGCCACAGTGTGGACTTCACTTCACAATAATATTTGTGTGTCCAGCTTGGAAACACTGTTTTAACTTCTTCAAAAAAAAGTTGTTCCACTTGAACTAAATGCATCATAATCATCCTTTAGTGTAGTTGGGGAAATGGTGTTTGGTATTTGTAGAGATAAATCTTGATCTAAAACGTACAGTACTGTGTGTGCATCTATTTAGAGAGGGTATATGTGTGTAGGGATGTTTATATAAGCACTATCTAACTGAGAGAGCAACAAAGCTAAAGATGTGTGTTTATTTCAGAGGCCTTGGTGGATATACTGCTGACAGTTGTGAAACTCAGCCCTTCTCTCTGTGAGAGCAGTCACCTTGCCGTGTTGCTGGGTGCCTACGGGGCTACGCTGAGTGCTGTAGGTAAGTGTGTTAGCCTGGGAAGGGTACTTCCTACTAGATCTGGTTTTCATCTTCATAGGTGACTGACTTTGGGTTTCATCTTGTTTTTTTAGATCAGAAGGTACTGCTACTGCTTCAGTTATATGAAAAGAATAATCAAAGTCTTATAAATTCCAGGTAAGCTGACAACCTTCCTTTGTTCAACTAATTCCACGCAAATAAGCAGTGTCACAACTAGCGTTTTTCCAGGGTCTTATTTTTAACTGCGATAAATAGTGAGTTCCTGAATTAGGAACCTCCCTTAGGTTTGTCTGAGAATATAGATAATCCTTGCAGCCTGCAAAGAGGGACAGGAAATGAAGGTTCTTGTTAACACAGAATTGAAGTGGCTTCCAGAAGGCAGGGCTCTGGCACTGGCTGCATCTCGCATAAATCTTTACTGAAAGTGTTTGCAAATGGGAGGGTGTTATGCGAGGAGGAGACTGATTTCAGAGGTAGTTAGGTCTCAAAACTTTTGTAGGCTATTTACAGGAAAAACAATTTCATACTGTAACCTGAAGTGAATTGGTAGCAAGACGCTTGGTTAGACTTGATCCCAGCACTGAAGGGTTTGAGTGAATATAGAGAACATTCAAGAAAAGTGCTGTACATGCAACCCAGCAGAGCCCAACTTGTGTCACAAATGGGAGTCTTCAGGTTCTGGGTGATAAGAAGCCTACCACCATCCCTTCAGCTGCCTCACTGACAGTAAGGCGTGCTGCTGGCAGTACCCATGTAATAAATGACAATATCAATAGCACTTAAAGCACAATAGCAAAGTAAGTGGGGTCTAAGGAGCAACTTGGAGGAGGAGAGTAAGGATTTATGTTTTACTGAACTATAGTGGTGCTGGTTTGAAATATCGATTGCATTTGAGACAACCTTGTCTGACGAGGTCTTGATCACTGCCTCTTCATACAGCTGCTATCATACTTACCTGCATTTATAGCTTAAATAAAAAAGTGTTTTTTTCTGAGAAGGTAAGTTAGGACTTGGATTAACAGGGTAGGAAATAGTTAATGAGACACCCTCAGACTGAATTTGAAAAGCTTTTGGATGGATGAAAAAGGTGTTGCCAGGGAAACGAATTCTAGTTTCAAGTTCCCACAGGATAATAAATACAAGTGAAGAGAAAATTTAAATACTAATTTATATCCTCTGTAATTGCTTTTCACTCAGTGCTAGCAGTCTATTGACTAATGCTTTTACTTGTAACAATGTTTAAGAATGCTGCTATGGGGTCCAGCTGCTGTGGAGCATCACAAGACTTGCAAGAGTCTAGGGAAGTCACTATGGCAGCAGCCAAGCATGGAGGAGATTCTGTGTCTGCTAGATCAAGAAAAGATGATGAAGACAATTCTGTCTTTCCCTCAGCATCGCCGTCTTCTGTTATCACAGGTGCTTTGGTTCAGACTGCTGAATTATCCTTCTTTTGATGTAGAAAAAGAGCCTTTCACTTTAGTAATTTCTTTCTTTCATTTGTGTAATACATTGCAATTTTTTTGCTTCAGAGTAATTTAAATGCATAGAAGGGCTGGAATTAATTAATTGGGAGCACTTTTCAGATTGATTGCAATATATGGGCCACATCTTGTTGGAAGGTGTGATTGTGTAGCATTGCAGACATTGCCATGTCTAAGTGAGACCAGAATTTGACTTCTAAACAGTTGTACATTTGACTGTCCAAGGATCCACTGACAATGGGCTCTTCAGTCTTTCATACAGTTTGCTAACATGCTTCTATACCTGTTTGTGCTTGTCAGAGGAAATAACTTTGGAACTCTGATAGTGAAAGCCAGATTTAAACACAAGCATGTCTCACCCTGTGTTGCATTATATTTTGCAAGGTTTAGTATCGGCTCCTTTATAATGGGATGAGGTGGTTGGGGAATTTGAAACCAAACTGGAAATTGGTGGTGTTATGTACAAATACTGGTTTGCTTTTGGTTTCAGGAGGTACAAGAGTCGCTATATAGAGATGAAAGTGTCAAGAGTCTTGATGACTTCTACGATCCTTGTTTTCTACTTCAGCTCTTTAGTGAACTGACCAGACCAGGTAAAGTGAATGTTTCTCTTCGATATTTAGTGTCATTTGCATGGCTCCATCTGTAGCTCTGTTACTCTTGATCTAAGAGCTAATGCTGTGAAGAAATTTGTGCCTGGCTTTGGAGAGAAGAAATATATGTCATAAAGTCTTTTGTTTTTTTTTTAAGGGACTTTTCCAAATAATGCAATGTATCTTGTGAGATTTGGCAACTCAGAAATAGAGCAGTGTAGCAGCAGACGGGTGGTCCTGCCAAGCTGCTCTTGTCCAGAGGCTAAGTGCTCCCTCATAGCACTTTTAAATGTACTGGGTTAACCCTACATAGAGAGATTGATCTGCTTAAGATGAGGAGAGGTTTTTAAACTGGAACTGGGAACAGCTTGGAAGAGACAAAAAGTAGACAAAGATTTGTCTTCTGATCGATCGAACAGCATTCTGTATATTACAAAAACCAGCACAATGTAATTATAAAATAGCATGAGGGATCAGTAGAGAATATTCCCCACTGGAAGGTTGTATTTTTTCTGGTATATGTGTAGAGCTGTATTCTGCATTAGCTACGGTGTTACAGCAACATGATGAGCAAAACGGGCATGAGAGGGATGGTACCTTCTGCTGCTACCTGCAGTGCCCCACCTGCAGCTGGTTAGGACTGCTCTGATCTGAGGCTGCTTTGTGGCTGAGTTTTTGAGAGCAGTGACTGTCTCCTTTCAGTTATGCTCTCAGTGGCAGCTGGGAGGAGGTAGGGGGCAGGTTGGAGAACATGCCCTGCAATGTTGGAGGAGTTCTCTGGGTGTAAAGCAGAAGCCACCATTGCTGGGGAATGGTGAAGGTGTTTCTTGACCTGGGTGAATCTCTGCGGGGTATTGATTTCTGTGAGGGACACCACGACTGCATTGACTGAAGATCTGGCCTATTACAGGCTGTGGGTATAGTATGGGGAACTATCATAAGGAATTTCCTAACCAGCTCCCTCCCTCTTTGATGATGGTTAACCACTGTGTGTAGTTGCAGCTGGGTTTGGCTTTCCACAACAGTAGCATCAGAAGTGATTGGCAGGCTGGTAACTCTCAGTGAAATCATACTTACAGTCCTTCTTTGTTCACCTATACCCTTATAGTATAGTACCTGTTTTGTGTGTTCTTAGCTATAGTTGTAAACCACGCTGTATAATTTTGACAGCAGTAAAAAGAACTGTCTTTTAATTTACTGAGGAAAAAAAGGTACCGGAACTATTTGGCATTTTGCAATAGGATAGATCTTAGATGATCCAGTTAATGCTGGGTCTTCAGGATTATTACTGATGAAAAGCATGGACAGCCAGTGTGTTTTGAACCTGAGTGTAATAGTTGAAAAATGCACTGCTGTCATGTACCTGTCATCATCACCCACCACCTGGAGGCCACCACCTTAACTGGTGGGAGGTGTTTGGTGGCTGCTGGTCAGCCTTAGCAGTGCTACGGTCAGGCAGTGAGGATAGCAGCTTGTGTGGGAAGCAGTGGGGTTGGGGGATCTCTTGCACATCATGTTCTTGCGGAGCTGTGGAGGCAGTGGATATTCCAACATAGGCTGACTTTAAAACTGGGGATGGGAAAAGTAGTTCTCTTAACTGCTCCATGCTGAGAGTCTGTGTCCTAAGAGAGGCATTTTTAAAGGGCTCGAGTGATTTATGAGTTCAGGTCCCGTGGTGCTCCTAAACCATGTCAGCTGCTCTTGGAATTCTCAATTCCTCTTTATTTATTTGCTCTGTGTACTGGCTGCACAGTGCCCTGTGCACAGATGTTATATAACTGCTGAATTTGTAAACATAGACTTATTGCACAGTGTTTTAATGCTCACTGAGTAAAAAGTCAGTCTAGAGTTGGGCAGATAGCAAGTTCTGTCTAACTTTAGCTCTGATAAGCATCTTGTGGAAAGCTTTTCCATCATGGTTCTCAAGGTACTTAAACTGTATGTCAGACATAGAATTAACTTTTTTTTTAATAACAGCTTGTTATGTTATGTTAGTTGCTGAACACACTCTCCAAGATCAGCTGGTTGGAAAATATTTCCATTGCATGTTTTCAGTGAAAGAAGGCTTTCCAAATAAATCTTTCTGTGACCAGCATGAACTTTACTGCTGAAGCGAGGACCTTGGATTTCACTATGTGCTACCACCCCATAAAATTATCCACTTTGTCTGTCTAGTTGCTGTACAGTAGTAGTTCTCAAGAACTGCAGTCTGAAGGAGAGCCGTGTGGTGGCTTGCTGTGAAAGGGCATACAACACATATTTGATTCTGTACTGAAGAGGTGTTGTTCCATACGCCAGGGCTGTGTGTGGTATGTTCATAAGTGATGGAGAATCCTCTGCAGGCAGATGAGTTTTAGATCATCTTTGAATGTTCCCTTGGGATTTAACAGAAAGCATCCATTTCCCAGTGCTTATCTTGCACCCTTGCATCTTGCCTGAAGAGTGGTAAGTGCAGAGTTGCTTTGCCACAGGCAGAAGGTAGTAGAAGGCATAGATTCGGTATCTCTCTGGGCTTTGTTTCTCCTGCCCTGTTGTTGCTACTCCTCTCACCATTTTTACTTTGACAGTCAGGTGGTGGCCTTTCCCAGTGCTTGGAAGCAGAGGGGGGTAGAGCTGTATCTGTATGAACTCTAATGATGTGGGAGGTATCCCATGCTAACAAACAAGGGATCTTTTCGCTCACTGGGAGAACGACTGAGGTGTTTTGCATTATGCCAGTTAAACTTAATGTGCTTCGGTGAGGAGTGGTGTAGGCAAGTGTATGGTAATTGCTAGCATTGAAATAACTTGTAAAACAACTCACTTAAAAGATCTGTTATTGCAATTCAGTGGTGCCTTTGCCTTGGTCACGTAGCAGTGGGCTGGTTGGGAGGCAGTGCTGGGAGGTGGAGACCCTGCCGTTGCCTGGCCCGTGACTAACAAAGCTGGGTATCAAACTGCCAGGCACTAAATTGAAGTAGGAGTTCTGGCAGTTGAGGAAAAGATGAGAGAAACAGCCCAGCTGCTGCTGCGGGGACATAAATAATCTGTGATTTTTACATAAATATACATTTTTTAATATATATATATATATAAAAAAGTTGTGTGGGGGTGGTGATGCAGGAAATCAATGGACAAAATACAGGTACTTGTCAATAAGACTACAGCCTCCTCTTAAATAGGAATATTTGTTTCTCAGAAACTTCCTCTTGACCTTCAGTGTGAATTATAAGAGAATATGTGAATATTGTTGCTAAACTCAGAACTGAAATACATTTGCACTTTAGGTGGTAAAATACAACTGAGGTTCCATTGTACTCCATTACTGGTGAATGGAATAGAAATAGCACAGGAGATATTCTTGAGGTTTTACATCAAGTCATTTGTAGACATCAGTGGGTAGAAATGGCAACAGCTCTTCAAAACACACGGCCCTTAAATGAGAAACTCTAAATCCTGATTGCAAAATGCTATGGAAGATAAATGTTAGATTCAAGGGTGTGTTTTCTGTTTGGCTGGTTACTGTTTATTGCTGGATTTTGTTTGTCCCAAAAGGGCATAGGGGTACGGTTTAGTACTTTGCTTGGAGCATGCTTTACCAGCAGAATTGCTCATGCCTGCATGGTAACAACTGGTGTGGCTAGTGGCTTATTTATGTATTATTCTCCTGTCCGTTCTGTTACAGAAGCTTTTCAGTGCAGATAGGCTTTTCATTGGCTATGCTCATCTTTCTTTCAGGCACAGACTTACCAAGTGCCCAGGAAATGTTTTGAGGAGGAGAATTTTCCCTCTTGTTCTATGTACTTAACTTTCCTGAAACTGTGAGATATGTGATGTCTTTACAGAATTTACTCCTAACTTTGCACGGTCTAGCAGGTAGAATCATCTTTGTCTCACGTAGATGAGACTAACCACATTAATTTTGTCCCAGGTAAAGAATTCCTGTTCAGAGTGGTTTGCAGAATGCCTTTGTTAGCTGAAGAATCCTTCAGCATGCAGTAAAGTAATAGTTTATAGGGGTAGATCTAGAAATCGGTGTCTATGAATAGAAGTTTTGTTAAGGATTATAGTGCTGTTATATACTGTATGACATGTCGATATAATTCACTGGGTGTCTGTCTTTCGTTTCTTTCCCTCTTCCCACACAGAATGTGTAGTGGCATGTCACAAGTTTGTTGAAATCAATGGCCTGGGACTAACAGTAGCTGCCCTTAGCAGCTATGATTCCAACATGAGAGCAGCCGCATATTTTGTCCTGGCTGCCTTTCGTTCTCACCTGGAAGGAGCTCGCTTTCGAGAGAAGAGTCAGGTAAGACTGAGCTCAACTGATAGTTTGCCAGGTTAGACATTTTAGGCTGTGAACACTTATGGGAGAGTGGCTGCTTTACTCATCCATCTACATGCATATGGTGAGAGAGCTAAAAGAAGCTTTTTACCCTCTATTCCATTGTTTTCCCTCTATTGCTCTGTGTTTCCTCCTGTTATAATCAATGGGCAGAAAAAGGGGGGAAAACGTGTTTTAGAAATTCTTAGGAATTTTATTTGTATAAATAGAAACCCTGATAGGATTAGTATTTCATTTATGGCCTATGAAAGATTCTAAAAGTTTATTTATGTATTCATGCTGTCCTGTTGTATTTGTTTGGGTTATGGTTCAAGCTTTTCTCCCCTGTGCTCTTGTGCTGCAGTTGCTGTATCTCTTGGATGCTGTGCAAAATGGAATTGGGCAGCCAAACCTCAGGTTTACCTTCTCTTTGACCCTCTACATTGCTCGTGCGGCACAGCAGATTCTGAAGCCAGGTACTGTAACCCACTGTGCATGTTGAACTCCTGGAGTGAGTCACTGTGCATGGAGTAATGTCCATGACCAATACTTTCCTGTGTTTCAAAGGAAGACTTCCAGTGCTGGTGTAGACTGCCTTACTGGAGAAGCGGAAAGTGCCATTTTGATTTGTGTACAAAACCTGACTGACCCATCAGGGATGAAGCCACTACCTCCTCGTAATTTTGGGGTGGAGGGGAGCAGAGGACTAGATGAACGAAACTAGATGAGTGTGTGGGTCCTGTTCAGTAGATCAGAGTAGGTTGGCCCAAGTGTCCTTTTGTCCTCAGACACTGAACCATGTAAGTCACTGTTGCAAAGGAGAATCATAGCAATGGGGTGTAGTTCAGGTTGGAAGGGGACCTTGTGAGGACTCTAGCTAAAATCCAAAGCAGGGCCAGATACGAGGGCAGACTATTTTGCTGAGAACTTTATCCTAGAAAACCTTCAGACCTCTAAACTGATCTAGAAAGCCTCCAAGGATGAGGACTGTACAGTTCCTCTGGATAGCCTGCTCCACTGCTCATGGGGGACATGTCTGGTCTGTAGGTTAGAAATTATGATTGCTTAATGTGAAGTGTTAGGCTTGACCTGTGGAGAGATTTGCCTCTTACTTTGCTGTAGATTTCTGGTTTGTCAATGAAGTAACGTTGGATTTGCTGAAATCAGAGTCATGTTGAATGTTTACCTTCTCACCTGCTTTGCGTGCACTCTGAATAAGCTTTTCGTTTTGGGGAAGAGAAGAGGAGGGACAGCCTTAGAGCAGAAGGCCTCCTCACTGTATGTAACATACTGTTCTGACAGCTAGCTGAAACACTGGAAAGTACAGGTTTCATTTATTTTTCTGTGTGGTTGTGTATTGTGAACATTGTTCTCCTCCACAGTAACCATTGTTTCCCTTCACAGAGGAGCACATGTATATGAGGGTAAACAGATTCCTTCTGTCACATCAGTATTTGGACCTGAGGAAAGTACCAGGGTTTTTCCAGCTTTTCTACAGTTTTGATTTCGAGGTAATGTGAGAATTCCATCTTAGGTATCCACTAATTCTTCAGAAAATAATAGAAAAAAAACCATAAAAACGCAATAAAATCTTATTCTTCTATAGTTAATGAATGAGAGGCATATTTGTTTTGTCTTATATTTGAATTAGAAGTATTATTTTGGGGGTTCTTTGTTGTTTTTTTAATAGTAACACATAATAAAATCATGAGTTATGCTGTGTGTGCTCTGTAAGCGCAAAAAAACCCAGAATGTTCTGCCCTAGCTAGCTTACCTTCATATTTGATTTTAGATTATTAACATTGAGTTCAATTGAGATATTTTAGAAACAGCAACTTTTAAAGTTCCATTATTAATGTATATTTGGGCTGCGGAGTAACTTCCTGATGGATGTTATTGATTAAATTTGATAGGGATGAAAATTGAGAAGTCCAGAAAAAGCTGTTAAGCGCTGTGCTGGCACTCCCAGGGAACAATTTTTTTGTGCTCTTACGAGCAGACATTATTTTGAAATGTCTGATGGTGGTATTTTTCTTATGGCTTCTAGTACAAAACAGAGCGTGAATGGATTCTCAGACTTCTTGGAGAAGGGCTGCGTGATAAACATTGCTATGAGCTTTATGACTACCAGAGGATTTTCCAGGTCATTCTTTCCTTTTTCAACAGTCCTTTGTGTGATGAGGGCTCCCAGGTAAGAATTTTCTTTTTTTTTTTTTTATAAAATAAAACAAACAACCACTCGCAAAAAAGTACAAACCCACAAAAGTTTGTATGTTTTGGAGATCTTAAACAACTACAAAGCAGAAAGGAGCAGTTGACTCTTCCTTGTCCTCTTGAAAATCTGTTCCTTGTTGATTTTACATTTGTGTGGAGGGGGAAATAATCACTTATGTCTAAACCGTAGTCACATCCTTGTCCCTTGAAATGGCAACAGGTCCCTGCCATCATGGAACGTCAATTTCATCAGCTGGTGGAAAAGTATTGCAGATACTGCAGTTTTGCTAATATGGTCAGGGCCTTTGATTTTTTTTGTCTCCTTATTCCCTAACCAGCATGTTACCTGTACAACGCTTTAGCAGGAAGAAAACTCACATGCCCGAAGCTCTTATGTTCACAAGCATCCACCCTGAGAAATCCAGTCTGCTAAAACTATCTCAGTTAGGTATCAAAATGTTGGACAAAAAGAGAAAATTGTCTTGCTACCTTAAGACTTCTTTTAAGAGTAGTGTTGGTGTGTATGAAGCCTTGCAAGGAGAATCTTTTCTTCCCTGGGGTTGCTAAGAACATGTGTTTGGTAATACATTTTAACTTTAAGTTGATCAGATCCCAGTTACCAGTCAGACTGCTAATTATATCCTTCTGAAAGACTGATAATAATTAGGTCCTGACTATATTCTAATTTTGTAAAAGAACAAATTATATTTTCTGTTTCAGAGTCGTATTCTGGAGATACTACAAAACGCTGCCCATGTCACCAGAGCTGCCTATGAGCTGATACAAGATCATAGCCTCTTAACCTGGATACTGCACATCTTGGAGAAAAGGTAACTAGGGAAATACTAGTGGAATGGGAACAATTTTACTGTCCACAGTAGAATTAATTATGCAACTAAGTATGAAAACAAGGGTGACAGATACATGGCCGGTCAGTGGTTGTGACATTTGGCACCTAAGGCCGTACTGGCAGGACTTGCTGAACTCTAAAGTCTTCCTTTGTGTTTCTAAAAACAAACCCCAGACACTTTATGGTTGTAGTAGAGGCGATGATGCGGGGGGGGACTTCGTGTTTTTAATACTGCTTTCTTGAAAAACTTATAAAACAAAATGGCACCTTATTTTTTATATATATATACACACACACCACGACACTTTGATTTCAAATACCCACAATTCACATCCTGTCGTAGGACCTCCTACACAGTACTTGGTATTATAATGAATTTGAGCTGGCTATAACATTCCTCCTCCCACTTCTTCCTCCTCCCCTTGTCTCTCCCTCACATATGTGCACGCGCGCACACACACAGAATCTTTTGCCTGGATTCCCCTGGCAGGTTCAAGCAAGGTTTCAGGATCCATCTGCAGTGGGATTTACAGTGAGCACCCCACAATAGGAGCTGCAGAGTGCATACAGTTCCCAAAAGCTGGTGCTGGGGACAAGTACTGCTCCCCTGTTGTGCACCTCTGTTTGGTACAAGTTGGCGCACTTGGAAGTTAAAAGGTCTGGATTTGGCCTCTGGCACCCAGTAGTTATTTTGTGGTTGTACTTTTGAGGAGTATTCTTCTTGCATCCTCTGTACAAAAATGGGATTGTTCCCTCCTCCCTTAGAATAACAAAGTAAATATGGCTCCTGGTATTGTGCTGTAAGCATTCCTGTTCTTGAAGTCTTAGGGCCATAAGGAACCAAGCTATCTTGAACAGTAACTGCTCTAAAGAAGCAGTGGCAGTGGTTGCAATGTAATGGAATACTTGGCAGAGCTCTGTAATGAAGGATGCGAGTCAGAAATCACTAGCCTCATGCAGGGGCTTTATTGTATTTCCCCAGCGGCAGTATGGCAGGAAGAGGTACTGGGTGTTTTCCTTGGCTGAGGAGGGCAGTATCCAGGGCCTCTGTGTGGCTGGGACTTCAAAGGGGTGTGCTCTCGTGCCCTGGTGGGGTGCTGGCTGAGAGGCACCTGTTGGCATTCATGGCTCCAGAAGTGCACTAGAATATGGTCCCCTCTAGGTGATGGACTGGTTCCTGATTAGAATCTGCCTTCGAAATGCTTCTTTTTGCCTTTTTTTTTTGTTTGTTTTTCAGGTTTCTGGAAAACAAGCTGTTAAATAAAATTATTTCCTTACTTGATACTCTGTGGCTAACAAATTTAGGAGGCAAGAGAGAAAGCAAGAATCAATCCCAGGAGAACAGGAAGTTTCTTCCTATTCAATTTGTAAATGAATTTCTGTATGTTTTAATCACACTAATCAAACACATTCGGTAAGTCTTTTTTTTTTTTTTTTTAAATCAATTTGCATCTCATCCTCTGTCCAGTTTGAAATTTACTAAGGCCAGAAGAATTTCTTGATCTCTGGTAGTTTAATGCTTTTTTTTTTTGAATGTTGACTAGTGAATTTTGATGAGATTTCTTTGACAGGAAGGTTTAGCTGTTTAAATACACGGGGAATAAAATAACAGCTGATGCACAGTTACTGTCAGGTTCTACATCCTTGATTACTGGCCAGTTTTAGCTGCTATGTTTTACCTTTTTCCAGCTGGATTAGAGTGTGCAGTTAAAATGCTATTTGCTGCAAAGATCTTTCATAGTCTGTGAAAGTTTAGGCTTTCTGTGTCTGTACCATGCCTGCAAATTATACAGGGAGAAACTGTGCAAAGTTGTACACGACAATGTTAAGAAGGAGTCAGTCTCTTCTCTCCAGATCTAGTGCACTTAACCTGTCCAAGTGCAGCAGTTGCAGCAGGGATTGTAGAAAGCAAATGGGTAAGCAGTTCTGTTTGGGTTCCTATAAGCACCTGCAGCTCTTTGTGCAGACAAGTATTGCCACAACCTGAAGAAGCTGTGTTTATTTCCTCAAAATTTTGAAAATTAATGCAAAATAAAGAAGCGTAGGTGAAGCTCCAGACTTGTGTCCTCTTCCTTGTGTGCCATCTGCCTTTGCTATTTACAGGCAGGAGGGGAAAGACTATGTTTCGTGGTGTGTTCTGCCAAACACTAATGGAGCAAAGTACTGGTGATTCGGTGGGCATGAAACTAATTATTACTGCAGCCTGAGAAACAAAAGTATACGTCTAAAGAACTGCTGGAGAAAACTAGGAAGAAAACTGTAAGGAGGAAAAACCTGTGCTTATTTTATTAATTAGCATGCAGAAAAATACATGGCCCTTTTGTTTTCTTTTCATAGGACTAATTTAGATCTAGTCAAACTGATTCAGTTTTTCAGTACACTCAATTCTGTGCTGGAATATCGTGCTATAGTTGTTGAGGCCTTCAAAGAAATGAGCCGATTCACTGTGAATGACAGCGTTCTCTCAAACAAAGAGATCCTGCTGCTGTTGCATAAGTGGAGCGTCATCGAAAAAGACCTGCAACTGCAAGAGGATATGCAGACTCTTGCTCAGAAATACCAAATCAAAGAATTGCTTAGTAAGTACTAAAATAATTCAGAAAGTAATATTGTTGAGGCTGTTACAAGCTAACCGTGCGAGTGAGGCAAACTTCATAGAAGGAAGTATTAATAACTTTTGCCAGACTATCTGATATAGCTTGGGGGAGGAGGAACGGAAATGGAAAGCCATTTTTCAGATCTTTGTTGTGATGATTTCTAACTTTAACACAATTCTGGAAGCTTTGGAGAAATATGGTTTTAAAAAGGCAGAGAGCTTTAAAATGAAACTTAGTTGCAGATCTGGCATCAGGCTTTGAAAAAAAACTGGTGCTTGGAGGCTTTGTGCTCAAAGATTTGAACCATTCTGAGCGTGGATGGTGGGTCTGAAAGTGAAAATTGAGTAAAAAAAAATAGCAAAGCAAACGAAAATGAAATAGTTAATTTTTCTTCTTATTGTCAGTATTGGAAGAAAGCAAAAATACATTTGGACCTGTATGACTTCTCTCTTGTTATCTCTGTGAATAAAATGTAGAAGGAATTTTGTAGTGGGAGGTGTTAAACAACGCTGGTTTCCTGCAAAAACAAGTGCTCTTGGTGTACGCTGAAACTTCTATAGGTTTCTTTAAATGTTCTGTATCAGTCAAACTAATTTTTAAAGTATCACTGTATTTAAGGGATATTATAAAAGCTTTAGTTTTTATAATGTTTTTTCATACCCTTTTAGTGTCTTTCTGAGGGCTTTTAGAGAATTATAGTGACATCTGCAACTTACTATATGTGAGGTTTAAAAAAATCTGCTGCTCCAAGCCTCAGCAGCTTATAAAGTAGTCTGAAATATGTATCCTTGTCTGAATTTTTTTTCTGAGGTTACATTTCAAGAGTTGACCCCATCCCCCACAGCCCCTGGGAAAAAATACTGAAATGCATTTAGTTGATTTTTAAGCTGCACAGTGCAACATAATTGAAAATTCTGATGATTTTCTCAGTGACTCCTTGAAAACAGCCATAAAATGCTCTGCGCAGTGGGGTGGTGGCAAAGTGCTGTTGCTGTTTGGGAGCTTTGCTGCTCCCATGACACGGGCAGCATCTAACGGAGGGCAGCCCCGCTGGTACACAGTTCGGCTGCCTGTCTCTTCCCTGGGGGTGTGAAAAATTCACATGCCCTTGGTTGGCAGCACCTCGGCAGCCAGACACTCGGCCAGCACACGGCTGTGCTGGAGGAAGGCAGGCTTCGCTGCTTTAGCCCGTGTTGTTCAAAAGCACTGTAGCTGTGCTGGTATCGCCTTCCGTAGGCAGGCGTGTGCTGTGCCTCCGCTAGCCCACAGAACAGCAGCTTGAGCATTTCTCAGGAGGTGGTGTAAACAATGTAGCCTCACTGGCAAAACTGCCTCTCCTGGACCTCTGAAATACTGCCCTGGCCTTGCTGGGCTTTGGGCCAGGGCCTGGGTAGCATTATTGCTCACCTCAAAGTTCAGCAATCCAGTTGGAAAAGTGTTTCAGCCTGTGCATCACTGGGGGCTGCCTGTAGCCTGTTTGCTCTGAATTGCATAGGCTCAATTAGGCTGCTAAATGAGGCTAGTACTTACCCTTTTAGCAACAGAAGCAACACAGGATACCATCTTTCTTGCATAATTTTGTACCGAGAAAACCCTTTGGAATATCAAATGTTTGTTTTGGTGGTGTTTTTCTTCTTACAGGAAACATTAAAGAAAAGAACAAATCTCAAGCCTCATCTCATGCATATCATCACAGTCGAAAAAAAAATGTGATAGAAAGAGAAGACGACACTGCTGCAGACCTAAAAGTCTCTGAGCTGGAGAAATGCAGAGATCATCTGAATTCCATATTTGCCCATTGGGAGCCTGTTTTCCCAGCACCGCCTACCAAACATCCAGGGGAGCCCCTCAAATCTGCTGACGCTGGGGATGAAACAGTCAGTCTTACCTGTGCGTCTGCTTCCATAGTAACTAAATGGCTGGTAAAGTCCATGCTTGAGCACAGCCTCAATATGCAAAATGTTTCATTAACTCTGCGGTGGCTACAGAATTGCATCTTGCCTCACCCGGTGGCAGTGCAGGAGATGCTCAGGGATGAGACGTTGAGAAACAACATCTTCAAGTTTTACACCCGGGTCTGTGAGGCCAGCAGTGGGATGCCTGGACTCCTTGGAGATCTCTTTGGGTTCAGTTCAATCATGCTTCACCTCTTGGAAGCTCAGGGCCTGACCAACAACAGCTTTCATGAACTTGTGAAAACATTGTGCATGTCGGCAATGACGGAAGAGGATGCGGACAAAAAAGGTAACCAGTCCTTTGCTTTTCACTCATGTTACAAGGTGCGAATGGTAGAAAATAGGTATTTAATCCATCAAAAGTCTGAAGTTTGCCTGTGTCGTCTGTTGTACTCATCACTTCACAAAATAAAAGCTATGTCTTTGGTGGTGTGGGCACAGGGGGTTGGTAGCACAGAATAAGGTCACATGTAGGGGTTTCTGATAGTATAAGTCACACTCCCCCAAAGAAACTGTCCTCTAGGATTAAAATGGAGTTCAGTGAGGTATATAAAATGTTAATTCCAAGGGGAAAAATAGCCTGCAACAAATGAGTCCATGTGGGTATTGGGTTCTCACCCATGTCCTATTCAATGTTACCGTTTGATTGCAAAAAACATAGGTCAGATTTCAGACCTTTTTATTTAAAGGTATCAGAAGGGTGTGCTAACAAGACGCTGTTTTCTTCTGTTAGTGTGGGGAGGATCGTTGGCTTTATATGAGCAAGAACCCCACAAATTTTCCATCTAGGGCAAGAGTTAGGAAACTGTTTTAAAACATGGGTTTGGAGGTAAAATAGTTTGGGTTTGTATTACTGTGTGGAAATGGAAGAATATGCGTTCTGATTTTTCTCTAATTTTTCTTCCACAGCTGTTTGTGTATTCCTGACTTCTGTTTACATTGGGGACATATGGCTTGGAGCACAGGAGCCAGATATGTTAATAACCCATGTCAAATTGATCTGCAGTACTACAGATGATAAATTGGAAACTCATAAACAAGGAGAAGAAACTATTATGCCTCTTTGTAAAACCCTTTACTTGGCTACATTGGGGCATTAATTCAGTGAACTGACACTTAATCTTTAAAGTTATATACTCTGCCGTCGTTGCTGCGAGCCATGAAACCCTCCTGAACTGTTCTCTATACAAATCTAACTTGTTTTGTCATAAAGATCAATATTTTATTACTGTGTGCAAACTCAGAGGGGGAAAATTGTATTTGTCATCTCTCGGTGGAACATTAAAGCCATAATTTCCCTTTTCTTGAACAATATGGGACACTGAATGTTATTTATATCATTTTTATTACGGGCATTTTTAACGTTATGAAGAACCAAAAAAGAGTGATTAGTGCATTGCCTCTGGACTGTATTTCAGTCCCCATGTAGTTAAAATCCATTTTTTCCCCAATATAAGATGGGGAAAAAGACTGCAGAACTTCACCACAATGTGGTATAAGTGCAAAGAACGAGTAGTCAGAGGATTAGCAGCAGCGATTTACTATTTCTTGAAGAACCCAGTTTCTTTCATGATATATGATACCAAAACCAGTATGAATAGAAGACTCTGAACACTGGAATCATGATGGTCTGGGATTCTTTTTGTTTTTAAATTAAACTGCTTTTGAATGCATTTATGTCAGAGCTGGTCTGGTTTTATTCTCCTTTCTGTTTTGTTTGGGTTTTTTAATTAGAAAAAGCCCTGACCATCACCACTGCTGGGACTTGCAACAAAGGCCCATCTTCTCTCCACTCTGAAAAGATGAGAGATGGAACTAAAACCCAAATGACTTGCTGCTCATTGATTATACATGGTTTTTATTGGAAATTCTCTGTGAAATCTGATAAATTTTCCTTGAGTGTAGCCTCGAGGGCAGTTTAACATACCATTCCAGATATGCAAACATACAGAGCCTGAACTTGAACCTTTGAAATGTAAAACAGGATTTATTAAATTGACTCATGAATATGTGCTGTGCCTAGGAACTTTTCAATGTACAAATTCTACAGGGGAAAAAATCAGAAATGCACATTCCTTGTCATGTTTATGTAATGTGCTTTTTTTTTTTAATAAAAAAAACATGAGGCAAATAATGAGGATTGCTTCTACAGGTAAATAGTCTTGTCCTTAAGAAGCCATAATATCTATATCAAGACTTGATTTAAAATGAAAAAATATTTCTTGAAAAGCTGTGAGCCTGTTAGAGGCTAAATTTTGTGTCATATAAAATCTCTAGGGTGTGACAACAGGAAACTTTCTTTGCGATGAAAAAAAAAAAGTATTTTCCTTAATTAAAAAAAAAACAGGTAAAATGAAACCAAAGGAGTTCCAAAACAAAGTATGTCCTGCCATCTCATCGTTAGAAAAGAAAATAGTCATGACACATAGGGAAAGAGTTTTTCAGCCGTCTTGAGGGACTGAGCACATCTAACGGTGGTTTATAGTATGATTTCCTTGAGAGAATTAATGAGATAAGACTGTTCAACCAACCTAACACCAGTAGTGCAGAAACGTGTTTTCTCTACCCAAAACTATCTTAATCGGCAATAAATTAAATTAATTTTCCCCAAGTTGAATTTGTTTTGACCTTGATGGTAACTGGTGAGCGATCTCCCTATCTCAATCCTGACCCACGAGCTTTGTCATCCCCTTGCCCTGCCCTGTCCTCCTGCTGAGGGGGAGTGCGAGAGCGGCTGGGTAGGCACGGGGCAGCCAGCCAAGGCCAACCCACCACAATATGCAGTGAGGGGTAGCGTAGCCCGTCCCATCCCTTAATAAAATAACAAACCCCAAAACCTAAATGCCACAGCCCCATTGTAACACAGTCTCTAACAAGGTGCAAGCCCAGAATTTTTTGGGGTGTGCACTCGCGTGCATTGCAATAGCCTTTCATGTGCCCTTTGGCCACGTTTACTTAAAAAAAATAAATTGTGTAACTGTGGCGTCTGCGGGAGCAGAACTGATGTGTTGATGCTCAGCCAGTTGGAAGAGTGATTCTTGAGTGAGATCTGGTTCTAGAGATGGGTCCAGCAGATGCAAACAGGTATGCTAAATTGCTTACACTTAAACACCTATTTGCACACCTTGGTATTTCCCTCTCTGGATGGAAATAGGGGTTTCTGGATGCAGTTTTGTCACTGCTAAAATCAGGAAGATAACTTCCAAGCCTATAGCGGGTTTTAGCTAATGAGATGCACGCTGCTATGGAAGTGGAAAGTAGTATTGGGAGACCGCGACTACGACTAGGGCCGGTCATGCACGTTGGTATGCTTTCCTTACAGTAGCACATCTAAATCCTGACCAATTGCACGTGAATCCGTGCCAAGGGGTCATACTTAAATGATGATTTTCGGACGGCCTGAAGTATTTTGAAAGGCGCAGCAGTGAGCGCTTCTCCCTAGCTTGTAACGTTTTGTTAGTATCCCCAATACTACTATTACCAAACTACTCAAGGTTGGAGGAGAGGATGGTTCATACACGTTTCTTTTCCTTTTTTTCAGATGGGAGTTTTGGAAACAGAAAAAGAAAAATAATGCAAATTAACCTAACAATTTAAAGCTACTAGCCTGTCATGTAAAAAGATAGGTAGCTCATACGTGCTTATCAGTAAAGAGAATGTAGCTGTGCATGTGGGAACTTAAAAACAAGGCTTAATCTCTCACTGCCTCTGAGCTTCAATATATTCTAGTAATGTGGCAATTAAAAGGTAATTATGAAGTCCTTCTAGAAATAATGGTCAAGTATCTTTAAAAGCCATAGATGGTTAGCAGCTGAATGATTTGTATGTGTGAGTTACTGCCAACGTATTCAAAATGCATTTTAATAAATTATATAGATGGAGATTCATTATTTTAACAAATTAAGCTTGATTAAAATAAATTGTGGAGAGCATTTGGAAATGGAAAACTTGTCCCAGATATGGGCCTATGTTTTAAAACAAGGAGTTTCTACAGTGTAATACCAGTTACTCATTTGGATGCTGTTGTGATGAGAACTGTGTGGATGAAGCTCCAGGGGGCTCTGCAGCGGGCCCAGCGGTCTGGGCTGCCCTCGCAGCAGTCATGGCCAGGACAGGCCTTTGGAGCCTTTTACTCAAAATTCACAAACACTCAGTGAAGTCAACAGCCCAGAAGAATGTGTTGCTTCCTGTTGTACCTGGTGCATAGACCATGTACGCTTGGAGTTGCAGGTGGGGCTCCTCAGGATTTGAAATGGATCTTGGCGTTGGGCTGCTGGCGTCAGTGCTCAGACGAGGACATCTGACATGTTGGCAGGAGAGGATCTCACACAGCACGAGCAACTGGGCAGAACGAAGTGGCTTTTGTGGGAGTAGTGGTTTGGGGTGACATTTTTGTGGAAGTCAGCTATGTCTTTGAACCAGCAGCAGGAGCTGATTTGGGTCACGCATTGTTGACTGACGGGTGCAGCATTGCAACCATCCACGAATGCTGCAGACCACACAGGGAAGGCCTCAGTTAATGGAGGACTCTGGGGCAAGGGGAAATAAAGTGCTCACTGTGGAGAGCAAAGCACTGGGAGGGCCCTGAAATGGGTACCTGTGGAAACGTCACTGAAGGAAATGCGTTTCCCCCCACCCTCCCCCCCGTCGAGTTAGGTGCTATAAGATAGGCTTGCATTTTGCATATTATTTATTAGTTTGTATACTTCATACTATATGCCTTCCAGGTAATTTGAAAGGAAAAAAAAAACCAACAGTCTTTTCAGCGTTTATGTACTTTGAGTCATGTTCCAGTGCAACTAATGAAAGAACACCAGTTGTTAGGAATGGGAGCATTCACATGTTTCAGAAATCCCCCTGGAATCCATTTGTAGAGAAGAGATTTTTGAAAAACAAGACAATATGAGTCAAGGAGGAGGATGCTGGAGCAGACTGTGCTGGGAGGCGGTGCAGAACTGCTGCAGGAGAGATGTTCTAGCTCAGGTTAGAGAGACGAGGAATTGTTGAAGTGCAGCTGCTGCATCCTTGAGGAGGAAACTGGGTCTAGATGGTCAGGTCTTCTTCAGGCTGTCTTTGATGATGCTGTGTGATTGCAGTGGGGTTAATGGTCACCGTCCCAATTTGCAGCGGGAGAGCTGGTGCCAACGAAGGGGTTGATTCATAGCTCCAACGAAGGGGTTGATTCATAGCTCCTGTGAGAACTACTTCAGCTCTAGCAAAAGGTAAGGGTATCTGAGGGAGGGGAAGGCTGTGGTGGCCATCTGAGTTGACTGAAGGAAGTCTTTGGTTCTCTGCTGTATATCTGTCCGCCTTGCACCTTCAGTTCCTGCAGCCTTTCCTTGTTTTCTCCATCTGCCCATGAGTCAGTCTGATTCAACAGACTTTACGCCTTGACAGGTTTCCAAACCCAACACCAGTAGCAGCAAACTGCAGAAGTGTTTATCTCAGAAATTAAAAAATCTGGAGATTAAAAAAAAAAAACCCAACCAAAACCCCAACCACGATACAAACATATGCCTGGTGGTTTGGTCTGTCTCTTGTGTTTAAGGCTTTTTTAACACAGCCCAACCCACCCACTCTCTGGTAACATCACAGCCCACTCTCCCTGGATGCAGCATAAGGCTGCTCTGGCAGTGCTTCGCTGTAGGAGTTTTTGCTGCCTGCTTGGGGACTTCTAAGCTCCTCCTGAAGTTTCGAATGAATTTTGGGTTGTCCTCAGCCCACCAGCTAGCTATGCACTCTTAACACGCGTTCCAGCTCTCGCTGCCTTCCTTGGCCTGACTCTGCAGTTCCAGCTTCGTGCTTACTGGAGCTCTAAGGGTTCCTCGCCTTCTCGCGGACCTTCGCCTGGTTCTGCCTGGGTTTGGTGGAGCTCCAGGGGTGAGGAGAGGTGGAGAGAGCAGAGGCCACCAAAGGGGGAGGGAGTGCGAGTGGCCCTTCCGACTCTGCTCCAGCTGAGCTAAACCCGTCCTCTCCACCTCACCAAAAAGCTTCTGTGACCCTCAAGGAGGGCTGTAGCTTCTGTTAAGCTGTTTGTCAGTCCCAGCTGACAGCAGGCAACTCGGGCAGAAATGCAATGTTGCTTTTGTGGTTTTGCCAGCGTTTTCCTTTGATACAAAATATGGCAAACAGAATTCTCTTTTTCCTAACGCCTGGGTAACTGGCAGGTACCATTGCAAGACTGTTCAATATTAACATTTTCTTCTCCGCCTACCATTTCAAAATGAAAGCAAAAAGCAATTGGTTACTGGTAGCAAAAGTGTATTTCTGGGCAGCTGGTAAAAACTAATGACTTGATTCAGTAAGACGCTCACTTGAGACAGCTAGTGCTGCCGTTAGCTTTTTAAAGGCTGTTCTAGGTAAACAGTGTTTTAATAAATTTTAAATAACCCAAATATTTTTTGCAATAGAAAAGTAAATAAAAGGAATATTCTACCCTTGAGGGAACTGCTGAGCTTTAAGTTAGTGAAGCAGGTTGTAACCCTTCTAGAAGCAGAGTTTTATTGTTGATGTTGCCTCTGACATTGCTGCTTATTTTTCAGCAGAAGACCAAGCGGAGGTGTCACTGAGATGCAGCTGACGAGTGTGACCTGAGGGCAGAGCCAGAAATAGATGACTTGAGGCTCCCATGATATATAAACAATACGGGTTATGCTGCCTGTTGAGTAAAATCAATGGGATGCTGCTTTCTTTCACAGCAAGACAACCCAGTGAAAACTGATGCTGCACAGACACCCCCGAGGATACCAGGACTGAGCGCGCACTCGGGTGAGCAAGGCAGAACTCTTCACAGGGCTCAGGGTGTAACTGGTATGGTCTTACTGCTGGAGGAGTAAATCTGTTCTCAGCCAAATGGGTCTTAATGAGAATCACTCAGCTGGCAGCACGGCCTTTGCACCGTGTAGCTGGGAGAGGAATTTGAGTCTGAATCTTTACAAAAAGAATATAAGAGAAATTTTACAGTCATCATCATCAGGATCTAAATTGCTCTTCTAGCAGGCAACCCCAGCAGCGTTGCTCAAATATGGCCATTGTGACTTCCTTTTATGCATCCAGGACTTTTCAGGTTTGGCCTTTGCTGAAAGACATTTTTCTTCTTCTGAACTAATTCAGGTTTATTCTGTCAGTGTCTATTCTATAGGCAGTCACAGCACCGAGCTTTTCTCTGCAGTCAGGAGGACTGTACTGCTGGTTTTGTTTAACCTGTTTCAGTTTTATCTCAGGCTCAGATCTCTCCAGGAATGCGAGTTTCATCTGAAAGGGAGGTAGGTGTTTCAGAAGCAACCACGTCTGAGTATGGGCTACTGAGATCACTGCAGTGAGGCTGCTCACCGTTGGAACTTCTTTCTTCTACCCGGTTCCCCACAATCACCTGTCTGTAATGTGTGGAGAGGAAAAAAAAAAAAAGTACAGTTATCAGGGACCTCCGTTTAGAAGAAAGACAGCGGCAGTTTCATAAGGAGACACATTATCAAGTTTTTAAAAAGTATAGCAGATGGTTCTTCTAACACAAACACATTGAATCCAGCGTGAGAGATGCTTTTGGCCTTCAGCTCTCTTTATCTGCCACAAGAATCATGTCCTTACCTGGAAATGGAGTATGACCAACAGCAAAAGTGTGAGCTGTGGGTGATGTTTGGTGACTCCCCCTTCCCTTCAAGACAGGACCTTCACTCCAGCCCTTAAGTTCTTTAGCTGGATTTTTAAAGAGGAAACTAGAAACTTTGCTATGATTTGCTCCGTACTGAGGGTGAAGGGAACTGTCATGGCTGTCTCTTTCCCAGGGAAAAGAGAAGGGGGATAAGAGCTTCATGTGACAGCGAATGGGTGTACAAGGGACATGGCCACACTGGGGGCAAGAACAAGAGGGCTGTGGGATATCTGGGGGACATTCCCCAACACTGAGGTTGGGAAACAGCAAGACACAACTTTAAGGGGTGGTGCAGATCCGGGCAAGAAAATTGGACAAACTAAAAAGAAGCAGGTAGGACGAGGGTAGCAAGAGATTTCCAGTGTACAAATAATAACAGCACAAAGATGTACGGTTCTGCCAGAAAAACAAGTTAGTGGTGGGGTGGAGGGGGCGACGATATGAGAACAGCAGAGCACACCCTGCCTCCTCCTACCTGAGTCCCCCTCCCAGCAGCTTCCCAGACTTCACCCTTAAAAAATAAATAGCTGACAAGTCCTGGCCTAGAAGCACTAAGTTCAATTTGATATGGCTGAACACAAGATCCCAACAACGACTATTATCCTTAGGGCTTCAAAGGCAGGGAGGCAAATTACATTGGGAAGAAAAATGTAATCCAAAAGTGAGAATGAAAATGGAAAATTTCTGAAAAGTCTTATGAATGTTCAGCAGCCAGGGCTTTAGAGATGAGAAAGAAGACATCTTTGACTAAAAGCCACGTTTGTTTCACTGGCTAGACAAGTGTAAGAAAATCTAAAAAACAACATAAAGTAAATGGGATGAAAAGGAAAAGAATTATTTTTAATTATTTGGAGGAAGGAAAATACCAACTTTATAACTTCAAATTTATATTCATTAATTGCTAATGAAAGCTTAAAATATCTGTGCCTGACAAGACTAACACAGCAGGAATTTTGCTTAATGGTAATTAAAAAACCAAACCAAACCAAACCCCAAAAGTCTCAGCCACAGGCCCACCACAGGATGGAGGCAGGCAGGTTTGGGGTTTTCTTTGCTATGATGTGGGCATAGTCAGGAGCTCTCTCTTCCCTCTGTTTGAGACAAGTAAGGCAAAAATGCTCTTACCAAAACAGGATGTTTTCTTTCCAGTCCATTAAGTAGCTAAATATCATCAGGTAGCTATCCATATTTTAAAATCAGCTGGAGAACTTGCATCCCAGAGACCTGGAAACTGTCTGAGGACAACTCTGGCCGGTTCTTGTTAATCGTTAACCATCCCTGGAACAGCGGGGAAGTTTGAGGAGGCTGGAAGAGCCCTAGTGTCCCAGTACTCAAAAAAAAGCGAACTGGTCAAGTCAGGTCACTGTAAGGCGGTGCAACTGACCTCAGCCCCAGGCAAAATCATGGAATTAAAGCTAAGATAAGATACGACTGAAAAAGTATTTCAAAGGACAGAAAAACTAATTCCAGACAGTGTGGATTTATAGAAAGACAGGTACGGCGAAAAATGTGTGATGTCATTTTTTGAGGGGAACACAATTTGGAGGATAAAGGGAGCCGCATATACATTGCTATTTAAAGCATAGTAAGGCGTTTGACTCAGTATTGCGTACTGCCGCCTTTCAAAGGAACTATACCCAAGCCCCACTAAACAGGTGTTATGTGAATCAGGCTTCTCAGAGAGTAAGCGGAGAATGATCTCTGACTGTGGCTGTTTCTGGCAGGGCTCCGTAGGCACCCAACCCTGCTCAGTGATTTGGAAGTAAAGGTAAAGTCACCTTGAATGAAAGATGCAGATAAGGATACAGCGATACAAGGAGGAGCAAAGAGTCGTGTAGCACAGACTGGACAGCTAGTTAAGATGGACCTATTCAAACAATATTTATATATCAAACTTAAAGCCTCAACCCTGGCAATAATAATTTTCATTGAGAACTGCAGATTTTTCATAAACTGTTATCCCTAAAGACAGTGAATTGTAGCACACAGAAAAGCTTGAGATATTCGGGGAAAAAAAAAGGTAGAGCTAATATTTTGCATCTATGGATTTCTGGGGACAGACATCATCTTTGAAAGCCTGAAGTAGGTGGTACTGTGATTCCAGAATTACATATGTTTATCACACTGTCTATCCACAGCGATCACTTTTTGGCATTCTTCATTAATGAACAACTATGATACTTTTTTAATGCAAATGCATGTTGAGCTCTAATTTTATTGAAGAAGTTTGTAAGTTAAGCCAAGATGCAATGCCAAAGAATTGTGATTTAACTAGGCAGAGAAATGAGAAATACTGACCAACTTAATAAACACAAGAACTTGCTCTCCTCCGCAGAGGTGTAGCACCTGGGCAGAGACTTTGGGAGCCTGCATCCTTGCCCTCAGTGGGCAGCACTCTCAAATCTCCTCCAGCGCGCAGGTTGTCTGTGGTTTGGTTTATGTCCCTTGAGAGTGAGCTGACATAATCTCTGGACTGCCTGGACTGCCTCTGAGGAGATAACGTTGGATTAGATAATAGGGTTGTTCACAGGACACTATTTGAACGCACGGCTCAAGAGTTAGTTCACTCTTTTCATTGTCACTTGTAAATGTCTGTCTGGTCACTATTAGACGGAAGCCTTTTTGTGTCATTATATACCGATTAACAATTTGAAAGCAAAAAGCCCCATCATTTCAGTTTGTCAGAGAAAGGGGAAGAACAACAAAGAACTTCAGAAAGCAACAGAGAGCACCTTAGTGCTAACACAGCCAGCCCGCTTCCCAGTACCTCAGCGGTGCAGTCCACTGCAGAGCCCCCCTGGATGGATGTTTGCCTGGTGGCCCCAGACTTGGAGAAGCTGGGGCTGCAGAGGGCATGTTCTGACCTCAAGTTCAGCAGACGGTGTCCTCTCAACTGCAGAGTCTCAGCGCGTGGGAGTTCTGGAGGGATGCTGGCTACTGGTAAGCGACCTGTATTCCTGGCTTTGAGTTCACACATACATTCACACAGTGGCTGGTGCTAAACAAAATCCTGGCCCTTTAGTTTTCACTTGGAGATCAGTTATCTCTGAACAGCCTCAGCACCACCCTACCAAGTGTGATACCAATCCCAGGCCTCTCTCCAGTGGCGTGATACCTGCTAAAAGGTATGGAGCATGTTTCTTTAGATGACAGGAGTGAGAATACTTTCCTGTAAAGACACCGCAATTTGAGCTCTGGTGACTGAAGTCTTACAACAGGCTTTGACAGTTTATAGCTAACCATTTTCACAGCCTCTGCTCCTGTGGGTCTGACAGCTGCTTCTATCAAAGAGAGCTGGTTCTGTCAACATAAAAAGAGAAAGTTCTCCTAATGATGGAGGTGTGAAAGACAGTTTTATCCCTTGAAACCAGAGGCTTGAGAACACCAAGATTTTTTATCTGCTGTTTGAGATTAAATTCAGAAATTGTACTGGGAAGAAACTGGGATAGGTCGCCAGGAACACTGTATGTGGGAAGCCCCCTGTAAAGGCTTAGCTGTCTCAGCTTCTTCTGACACAAGGAATGATGCTGCAATCTATGCAGACCTCAAATAGGAGACCTCAAGCAGACTCTCTTGTGAGAAACCCAACTGTGAGATTTCAGTACCACTGAGAAAGTGGGTTCTTTCTGAGCTCTTAGCCAATCTCGGCTAGGAAGTTCAAGATACCTGCATGTGAGAACACGTGATTACTGCCAGTGAGAGCCAGTAGGTATAGCAGTTGAGTATTTCTTAAGTGAGTTTATAGACAGACAAGTTACCCTGACTCCAGGAAACAGTCTACTGTGATAGGGAAGAGAGGGCTGAAGAAAGTAGAGAACAGGAGAAGCTGCGTTAAGAAAGTAGAAAGCAGGACCGTGGTCTGCTTAGCCAGAAAAGTACCTTCTTACTATAGTATTAAAAAGTATTAAAAAGGACTTCCTCTCCCCAAAGACAAGGTAGCATGCCCAGATAGAGCTATGACACATCTTACTGTCATCTGGAGGAATATGGTGCCTTGAGTGTCAGATTCATTGTCTTTGTGTGCAGGCATAGGTACTTTTTTGTCACTGTAATGTATGGTGGTTATATTGTTCACTAATGAATATTACAATCTTGAAGGTAAGCTGAAAAAAAACCCAAACCCTCTGAAAACTATCTGCCCTCATGTGACATCTGGGATATTGCTATAGATGTTTTTTTCTGCCCCAGGGACCAAAACCCCTGAGCTGCCAAATATCCAAATTAGTTCCTCAGTTCCAGGAATGAAGCAGCTGTTGCAATTGATCTGGATGGAGCAAAAAATTGAAAGAGCACGTGGACAATGTACAGTCTGTCCACCCAATCAGTGGTTATCTCTCTGACCATGAAGGAAACTCTCACCTGCAAACTGAGAAGAAAGCTGGCTGCAGAACAAGTGTTTTCAAGCCAGCTCACACATCTCTCATCTGGCAAGTGGTATCCTCAAACTATGTTACCATATGCCCCAGAAATGTTGGTTAAAAGTTGGTGGTAGTCAGGGGAAAAAAATGTCTAAACACTGAATCAGGTTTCTTATTGCAAGAAATCGGTCTGAAGCCAGCAAGGCTCATGCTGCCAAGGAGTCCAGAGTCCCTTGACTGAGCTTCTCTGAGGCCTCTATGACAGCAAGAAATGTAGATGAGACATGCAGATCTTCCAACGCTCTGGGTACCCAATTATTTTTTCTTTCTACGTTATACTCTCTGGGAGTAAAGTGATAGCCAGACGATTTTGGATGTCCGCAGTGGTCTCAGTCACAGCTGTCAGGAACGCACAGCCTCCAGTGAAATGCATGGGAAACTGGGGTGTCCTCTGGAGAGGTCCCTGAAGGAACTTTCCCTTCCCCCTTCCCCCACGTTTAGTTCCAGCCTTGGCTGGGAACTGTCTCCCTTTCCACTAACCCTTATTTTTCTGTATAATTTTGGCTGGTAAGAAACATAATTGATGCAAATATTAATACCGGCTCTTGATTACAGAAGTGTGGTAATCAACTGCCTTGGCACATTAATGGATTTGAAATAACTGGTCCATGCCCCAAACCTTTTTTTTTTTAGTTCTTTGTGTAGGGATAGCGTAACGATGACAAAAGGGACTGGGCCATGGATTCCTTGCTGCAGCTGTCTTGCAAGCATCAACCCTCCCCCCTCTTGAACTCACTCATCTGACTTGGCACCAAATTACTTTGTATTGCAGAGAAGAGCATGGTGCAATCAGACCACGGATTCAGGTCCAGGACCTCTCAGTGTCTAAGGATTATGCTATGGCATAAGTAGATCTAGTTGTTGTGCATTGGGATTGTTCAGCCTGGAGAAGAGAGGGCTCGGGAGAGACCTATAGCAACCTTCCAGTGCCTAAAGAGGGCCTACAGGAAAGATGGGGAGGGACTCTTCATCAGGGAGTGTAGTGATAGGACGAGGGGTAACGGTTTTAAACTGGAAGAGGGTAGATTTAGATGAGATATTCGGAAGAAATTCTTTACTCTGAGGGTGGTGAGACACAGGGACAGGTTACCCAGAGAAGCTGTGGCTGCCCCATCCCCGGAAGTGTTCAAGGCCAGGATGGATGGGGCTTTGAGCAACCTGGTCTAGTGGGAGGTGTCCCTGCCTGTGGCAGGGGGGTTGGAACTCAATGATCTTTAAGGTCCCTTCCAACCTATTCTATGATTCTGTGATATGCCTTTCAGAAGACACTTTGTCACCGACTTCTTTTCTATGTGGATATGCAGGTAAAAATCAGCAGACTATACTGTGGTAGGTGGCATGCCCTTGAAAAAAATAGTAAGGCCTTGATGTACACGGTGCTGGAAGAGAGATAATCACTGCATGTTATACAAGGCCAAAATGTCACCTTCGGGGACACCACAGAGATCTAGCTGACAATAAAGACAGATGCCACATGGTGGTGGGGGTTTGCCTGACAGTTAACTGAAGCAAGAAGATACGTTCTTATGAAGTACCAGACTTGAAAGCACACTTGTTCCACCAGGCAGCTGAGCAAGCTGGAAGAGTACACGCTGCCCTATATGCCCCTGGGCTTGACAGGGAGATGGATGAGCACAGAAACAGTGAAGGTAAAAGTTCTCCAGCCTTGACCAGTGACATAGCTGTATGTTTGTTGAGTGAACGTATCAGAATTATCACGGGGAAAGAGACAGATTTCAATACAGAATTTAGATGATAGTCATGCCAAGGGTAACAGATGGATTACATAAAAGACGTCGACAGAGAAGGATGGTGGAAATTAACAGGAAGAACTTCGTTTGGGCACCCCGCTTTGTTTTATTGCTGGAATTGGGAGAGGTGTAATTGGAGTGGGGATTAAAAAACAAATGGCAGTCAGTCAAAGGAGCAACGTTGTTTTTTTTTTTCTTCTTGGGGGGGTGGTGGGTGGGTGAACAGTCTCTTCAGTCCTAAAATTGTTTTCTTACCATATGTTTCAAGGCTAGAAAAATGATAAGACAGGATGATTTCAAAGCCTAAGCAAATCTCATCCAATACTGCTTTCTACTAATGATTCCTGGGCTCTCCACGAAATTTTCCTAGACTTCCCTTGTTCACAACAGCTCTTTCGAGGGGCAAAAATGAACATATTAGGGATAAATATGGATATTACTAAGCCAAGTATTTCACTCAGTAACATGATGCAAAAGTGAAAAATTAAAAAAAAAACCCAACTTTTGTTTAAGTCTTCCAAACACTGAAATTTTCATGTATATAGACTTTTCCTGCCAGTTTTTTAGGAACAGTAAATTAATGGGAACATGCCTCTGTTACCCTGTAATTTTATGTCCATTTCCATGTGTTTCTTGTACTGTTAGCTCGCCTCCTGCTTTGTAGCTTATTTGGGCAAGTTGCCTTTTTTATTGTCGTTGTTACCTTTTGTGAGCAAGCCAGAGGCCTTAGGGTGCCAATAAATTAGAATATTAGTGCTCCTTTTTACTACCATATTATACTCATTTCCCTCTGCTCGTTTGTGACCTAATCTTGAACCTCTGCCTAATCTGCTGAGCTGAATTTTCTGGGTCCTCATCAGACTAGGAGGTGCAGTGGGCTAATGCATCCTTGTTTGCATAAAACCTGTTTGCCAGAAAAACTAGCAGCAAACAAAGTTCTTTAAACAAAGTTCAAAATCACAGGCAGCATTAAAACTACATTCCCATTCAACACATGGGTGCTGCACGTCAGCGGGCGTTGCGTCTCCATCAGGCACATCCACTACAGCTACTTTCATGTGACAGGTTCTATAATCTTTCTGGAGACTGGGGACATGCCCATCAACAGTGAGGTATTGATGCAGCCTCTCAGTCATGGAGGTTACAGGTGGACACACCCTACTAGAACAGATTCGCTATTCCATCGATCCTGTCGAGGATATGTCCCTGTTTTGTCAAGCCCAGCTGTAAAAACAAGCTGGATGACATGAACGTGGGGCTCTGGGACCTCCATTTCCAGAGTTAGATATGCTGCGCGCACTCTGAGCCTCAAAACGTTCTTATGCTTTACTGGGGTACTTGCTAGCTCAGACCCAACTCTGTTTCCCTAATGCTGAATAGTACTCTACTGAAATTTAAATTAAGGTACTCAGGTGAGAGGGATGCAGTCACACCGGTAAACTTTAATCATGAATGAAATGGCTTGAGGCTAATTCCAGGAGATTCTGCCACAACAGAAAACCCAGTTTGACCATGTCATCTCATTCCTAAACTCATCCGTACTGTGACCATTACACGTTCATGGTTGGCAGGTGTTTCAAGTCATTCCACAACCACACTTCCAACTGATTAACACTCTCTCTAAGTGTACTTGTAGTTTTACCATGGGCTTACTATGCTGAAAGACAGAAGTTCAGATATGGGCCATCTTTGGGAAGGAAGGTATTGTCATACCNCAAGAACCTAAAAGTGTTTAGGGACTGAGTCATACACTTATCTGAGGCAAGAAAGAAGCTTGCCTAACCTTCTGCATCCCAGGCCAGAGAGGGATAGACCATAGGCTCCTCACAGTAATGTTTGGATGAATACAAATGCATGTTTTTCAGATGTTCAGTCATCAAGTAAAAAAAGAATTAATCCTGACCTGTTTAATTACTCTACTCTAAATTGTTCCAGTGAATCATTACCCTCACATAAAATATGTGGTACATCTGAGTTTGTGTCGCATGGACTTCCAGCCATTGCATTTTTGTATGGTACTTTACCATTTTATAGTTATCATGGGGCTCTTCAACTGGACACCAGTGTTCTAAAAGATGCAGACAGTTCACAAGGAGCATCTTTGAGCCACTGCTCCTTGAGAAAGTAATTGATTTGAGCTGATTTCTCTCACTGTAGGATGCGTTTCTGGAACTCAAATAATGTTTTCCCGATTCTTCCCAATTTCTTTAAAACCCCTTCTAAAGAGTGCATCCTAACGTAAGTACAACATTCTTGGGATGATCTAAGCAATAGTGCACATACTATTATCTTCTTGATCTCACCAACAAATCTTTTCTTAACTTGATTAAGGCTTATGGAATTGCTTTGGGACCTCATGTTCACCCACTTTACCACCATGATTCCTACTTCCTTCTCAGGTGTGGTTTACAAGAGGTACTATCCCACTCTGTGTGTAAAACAGACACTCTTACTTCCATAGTATGCAACCTGGACAGCTGGCGTAAGTAAAACGCATGTTATTTGCCAACATACCAAGCAGTCCAGACTGCTCTGCCTATCCTCGTGGTTCACTGTTCCCCCACCTTTCTGTCATTGGCAAACCTCATCAGCTATGAATTTATTTTCATCCAGGTGATTAATACAAACAGCGAACAGCAGTGGGTTGAGAGACACTCAAACCAAATAACAACATAAAAAGTGTCATCTCCGAATCACTTGAAGCAGTGAATGAATGTTTCATGCAGATTATTTTATCACACTGATCTATACTTACTTTATCTCTGGTTGTACTTACTTTACTGGAGTTGATCCAGAGCGGGACATATACAGTAAAATAAGGAAAAGAAACGTCACAAACGCAGCAAGCCCAACCCAAAAGGTTATGACAATAGAATCTGTGGATACAACACAGTAGTTCTGTCACTGGTATCATAGCAAATAAAAAAAAAAAAAAAAACTCAGCAATATAATTTATGATCTCTAAGAAAGATGTGTAATTGAATTATTTCAATTCGATTAAACCCTTGAGAGAGAGGAATCTGAGTGCCAATTTATTAAAAGTCTTAAAAGCCTCCTAACAGTTTATTGTAACAGTGCATGGCCAGGGCTGGGGGAGATGTTGGGAAAAAAAAAAATCTAGTAAGTGCGACGGTCACTAGTACTATGCATATATTTAAAAGGTAATCCTGAACACTTAGGACACTTTTCACAGTTTCATCTCTTTGCGAGGGCTATGGTTCCTTTTACAACACGACACTGCAGTAAGCAGTGTGGTACTCAAGACTGAGCCATTACTGCTCAGTGCATAGCCAAATCCTGCTCTTAGGAGAAAAAGTACAACAACCCATGATCTTTAAGATGACGCTTTTAGGGAGGGAATTCTAGCCTTGAAAACATTTTCTACCAAGAGAAATACCAAGGAAAGCTTGTTGAAACATGCCTGTGACCCTCACAGCACATCAATCCAGTGGAAGAGAATGTGAACCTTCCCCTGTTCAGCTGCAATACTTTCGTAATCATAAAACAGTTCAGAATGCAGTCTACTTTATCAGCACTAGGTGGTTTCTTTAAGGAACAACTAAGTGGATTCCTAGTGCCAAAGTATTCGTTCACAATTGGTTTAAACCAGCCTAAGAACCTGTCACTGCTGTTATCCCTGGTTCAGATGAAACCTTTTTTTTTTAAATTAATAAAAGAAAAAAAAAAAAAAGTTGAACTGATCCCTGATGTGGATGACCAGAGCTAATGGGAGTCTAAGGTAGCTCAGGGAGAAAAAGGAGTTGCTCTTTCACGAATGAAGGCTGTGCAAATTACTGCCCGTTATGGGCTCGCTGTTAGATGGGATGAATCTGCTCCTGTCCCAGTAGCACATTTGGTCACAGTTTCAAAAATGCTCTTTCCTGGGATCAGTGTGGTGGTGGTGAATGTCCCAGTTAAAGCCTTGAAAAGGTTGGGTGTTCTGCAGGGCAAAAGTTGAGAAATGCCCTGAATTCATAACCGGCTACTCACTCAGTGTGAGGTGAAAAAGAAGGGTCATTGACTCCAGAGACAAATATTGACCGAGTGAAAATAAATCTTCCATCTCAAAGGACAGAAAACATTGTGTTCTTTGAAACAGGTCCAATATATTTGATTAGGTGTTTCTTTGTGAAAAAGTTCAGAACGTGTTGTCATCAGAGCCACAAAGAGATTAGGGGGAATTATCCCAGCTCCTTCTAAACCTAAAACTACAGCTGACCCAGCCAGAGTCTTATCAGAAAGCTGAGTTTTGGCTGGGCTACTGAGAAATAAGAATGTGGAGGGTCAGCTTATTTTATTCTTCCTCTGTTAAAAAAAAAAAGTTTTACTGAGCTTTAATTCTGAGGATGGCAAATTAGCATGTGAGGGCCAATATTCTGACCTGCTCTTCCCAAACTTATTATGGCAAAAAGTGATGGGGTGCTATTGGCCAACTCCGACTCCTCAAGGAACAATTAGGGGACTTCTGTTTAAA